>JAHQIW010001026.1:0-86050 GCA_019055375.1 Parelaphostrongylus tenuis
ACTGAATCTAACGAAAACAATGTTCATGAGGAACGGATGGGTTTCTAATGCCCCATTCACGCTCAACGGAACGACAATTTCCGAATGCTCCAGTTACATCTATCTAGGTCGTGAAATCAACATGATGAACGACCTAGCCCCAGAGTTGAGCAGGAGGAAACGAGCGGCTTGGGGAACGTTTAAGAGCATCGAAGATGTAGTGAAGAGGACAAAGAACATCCGACTCCGTGCCCACCTTTTCGACTCGACAATTATCCCTGCCCTAACGTATGCAGCAGAAACCTGGTCGCTACGTAAGCAGGATGAAAGATCACTTGCCGTTATCGAACGCGCAGTCGAAAGGTCGATGCTAGGAGTATCTCGTATTTCGCAAATGAGACAAAGGATCCGAACTTCCGACCTACGTCAACGATCGAAAATCAGAGACGCCGTTCTACACGCCAGGATATCGAAAATAAGGTGGGCCGGACACGTGATGCGCTTCAACGACAACCGATGGACGAGAGCCGTTACCGACTGGATTCCTCGGGACGTCAAGCGCTCTAAAGGAAGACCACTGACCCGTTGGTCCGATTTCTTCACGAAAGCGATGGAAGAAAGATATGATGCTCAGCGAATTCCTAGAGCAAGGAGGACCCACTGGGCTACTCTTGCACGCGATAGGGAAAATGGAAGAGTTGCTGGTACCCGCTCGAGTCACTCGACGATCAACGGGACCGACAGGGCGGATACAGGGTGATATAGCGACCATGGCGCGGGGTGGGGGGGGTGGTGGCCGAGTGGTTGCGGTGTTCGTCGTGGGTGCACGTGGAGCTGAGCTCCACCCGCCAAGTCTCTCCGGTAGTCACCAACAACGCCCGATAGAACCGTCACAGCCAAGATATCCTCGAAAATTGTGCAGAACCAGTATTCTACGCCGTTCAAGAAGACAAAAAAAAAAGAACTGAGTGCCAGAAGTATGCGATCCGCACAGGGAAAACTACTGTGACGAAGGATCAAATAAAGTGCTAATTAATATATACAGTTTAACAATTGTCATTTAGTTCAATGATTGAAATAAATTTCCTCTTCGAACTTTAGATTATAACAAACAATTTCATTTTGGTACCACACTATAACAGTATTGGTAATGAAGCTGAGATCTAAAATAAAACTGAACCCACACAAAAGCTGTTTTCGCGTTCTTGTCGACTCTGACAGGTCTAACATCAGCATACGTTTCATCGACGGATAACTGGACGTTGATAGCGCGCTACCTGCTCGAGCGACCGCCAGTAAGCGTGGTAAGTCTCGATAAGCATCCGGACCTAAGCAATTGGAAGAAATGTGCAAACTAATCATTTGGTCTTCTACCATATAGATACGCTAGCGTAAAACTCAGAACCAATACAATATGCGTATATTTACTGAAGTAAAATATAATCGAACTCAAATTAAGTTCATCATTCGAGAACACCTAGTATTAACCTCACTGCTACTATGACCGCATTCACGCATACATGAGGCTTGTGTTATGATTCTCGACACTTTCGGAACCTATGGACCACGTCCTCTGCATCTCTAGTCCACAGTGTGGCGACACTAGGCAGTCTGCCTGATCTCCCTTGCATCTCCAACCCCCAGCGTGGGAACGCAGTGAATGTATTATTGCGTTATTTTCAACCAATATTATTGTTGTTATTTTCCCACGCTATTTTATGTATATATTATACTATATCTATATATGTTTTATACGAGGAATACAATAATACAATTGAAATAATACAACGATACATTCAGTGCGTTTCCCACGCTGGGGACGTTGGAGTATGCAAAGTTAGATGGAGCAAATCGTCCAACATTGCCACACTAGGTTTCTGATGCAGAAGAGGTGGTTCCATTGTTCCAAAAGGGTTGAAAAATTTCAGCCGGAGCAGACGTAGAGTCAATGTAAATGAAACAAATCCTATCGCCACTCTATGAGAACCCATTAGTATACTGGTGAAGGCATACTGTACTTCACAATAGAGCTGATGTGGTAGATGTGATAAACCTTTTGTTAGTTACGAAGGGTGGGATAGCTTTTTTTTGTATCTTTATTTGACAAGACCCGTCACCCTAATTTATGATGTGAATTTTAGCACTTCTTGCATTCCACTAGTTTCCTCACATATAATTTTTACAAAAGTCCGGCAAAGGAATATTTCACGCGTTGATTCAGCTACAGCTTGGAACATCCCGTCTTCTTCATAAGTGTGATAATACTGGTTGAGATAATTCTTTTGTAATCTTGAATTTAGCCGAGCTAAGGGCGTTTCCTACAGCATTCGTTGATCTGAGTGCAGGAATGTTGGGAAGGGAGAGGAAGGGAAATTGGAAAGCAAAGGCGAAGGGGAAAGGAAAGGGGAAAGGAAGGAGGAGAAGAGGGACGTGGTTGATCTAGAACCTTGCTTATCACTCTACTTGCGTGATACCCGCATCACTAATCACTGCGCCACACGCTCTCTCACATTGGAAGATAAGCGAGTAAAAGATGATATAGGCAAAGCTCAATGACCTTGACGCTGTAAACCAAAAGCACTGATAAAAGTTGATGGATCATGGTTTTTTTTCGTTCAGGATGGCCCGAGATGAAGAAACGATCCCTCTTTCGCTGGAAAGTAATGTTCACAAAAGTGCCAGTTGAAATTCAGAAACTCAAATGTCTGGCTAGCTCCGTAAGTGGCCGCATGCCTTCATAAGCCTGTTAGCCTTTTGACAACATATTTTGAGCTTTCTATGAGATCTGATAGAACACATAAGCACAACTATTCAAGTAGGAAGTTCTATCCTGCGAAAAATATGGCCATTAAAACACAAATGTTTTCCTTTTGCTAAAGCTTTCTAAAGAAGACTTTCTCAGAAAACGATCAAGTAGAGCACTAACCAGAGATTTGAGCTTTCGAATGTATACTCAAAAAGGAATGGAAAGTCAAGATCCAGTGAGAGTGGCCGTTTCTCCAACCCGTGCCGTCTAACAGGAAAGAATCGAAATTATTTTACTCACAGACCTGCCACAACATCAACCAATCCATTCTTCGACAATAAATCATGTCGTACACGTTCGGCCATACATCCTAAAGAAAAATATAGGATCATATATAATATTAAGCACCAACACCTGTACAATGTGATAAACAGCTTGCCCAGAAAATTAAAGTAAAACATACCCAGAACGCCAATGGTCGGCATTTTCGTTGCTACGCTTCTTATACGTTTTAGCTCACGCCAAACCTTCTCTTCAGCTCCTTCACGAATAGAACATGTGTTTAAAAGTACAATATCAGCCTAGAAATAGATGTCTTGAAGCCTGGCTTCGCTCCTTGAAGATCACAAAAACGTTCGTTTAGACGAAACGTCCCGATTAATGATAATTAAAAGTCTTCAGAACACCCTAAAACTCACTGATTTGATATCGTCAGTCTCCAAATAGTCACTGTCCATGAGCAAAGCACGTACGACTTCCATATCATTAACATTCATTTGACATCCATAGGTAATATATTTCACTAAAATAATAATAAATAGGTAAAATGAGATGAACACAAACAATATTTGCATGACTACCTTTTCGACCATGACCGCAAATGTCATCGGGCCTGAAGATAAGAACTTGATTCTTCGAGAGTTGGCGAAATCTTTGGGAGACGTTGCTCTTTGAGTTCGGTTGATGAAGTGACTTATATCGAGGCCATCTGGAGAATTGTGATAATGTTGAAGGCGAGAAAAAGAAAGGCTAAGAAGAAAAAAACCATCATTCATTTAAACTACACTTTTGACTCTTAGTGATTATCTCTAGCGTTTTTTTTTACTGCGCGGATACCAGTACTTTTGGCATTCAATTCGTATATTTTGGTCTACTTTTTGGAAAGTCATAGAATACTGGTTTGAGCACGTCTTTCTGTGATCTCGAGGACAGCCTGGCCGTGGCATTCAACAGGGAGGTCACCGTCGACTGCCGAAGAATATTAGGGTGGGGCTCGGCCACGCGTGCCGCGACGAGCATCAAATCCACTTGGCCACAACGCTGCTCCCAGTCAAAATGTGAAATATGGGAATCAAAGGACGAGCTCTTAAAACTCTCTCTCTATCAATTAACTAAACGCTTATGAGCGCGATAGCTCGGATAGCTCCGAGATCGTAAGGAAAAATCCTCACTCATTCTACGATAATCATCTAAGTGAAGATAATCTCAAGCAGAAATCGGAACAAGCCGTGATATGTTCGACGACTTCTGTGAAAGACGAATGCGAGGAAACGAGTCCAATTCGAGAAGTGCTGAAATCCACCCTACAAGTTGTAAATACTGCTAATTCAAATAAATGATAATTGATTCAAGAAACCTCATTGACCGTGAAATAAAGCGTGCAAATTAGAACGATTATGTAAAGTATTAGAAAGCATTTCACAACGACTCGTGCCGCTTGTCTTTCTCAACAAGTTGACATACCTCTACAGCCAAAAATTTCCTTCCTCGTTTGCTTTGTATTCACTTTAAAGCTACGTAAACCTACGCGAAAGCAATGAAGGAGGTAGTGGCAAGGTGGTGACACATAGATTTTCATACAGAAATGTAGGTGACTGATACCCTACATACTCAACATGCAAAACGGGCGTCAGTAGTCTACCGACTGGACAGAGTGAGATGTGGGTTCAAGTCCTGCCTGACGCGAAAAGTTTTGCACATCACTCTACATCAATAGATATATCTAGAACCCAACATTCATCTAGGCATTTAGATCAGTGTCAATGACATTGATCCTACAAATATACCCAATGATCGAGTGATGTGAAAGATTTGACGTGAGGCGGGACTCCAACGCTCATTGTGCCCTTTCCGTTGGTGCGTGCTCAAACCAATTGCATTTGTGACGCCTGTTTTGCCACCACTTCTTTCTACGCTATAACGCATCATTAGGTATATTTGTAACGACACAGCACCGCTGAAAGCAGTTAAATAGAAAGAATTCTAAAGGAATTGAGTGGTAAGCAAAAATTTGACCTCGGGTGGGAGCTGAACCCCCGTTTCATCCTTACTGGAGACGCGTGCTACCACTACCACTATTGGAGAAATTCTGCTTGATATTGGTTTTGTCAATAATTTTTCATAAATCTGAGCATATGCTGCGAGATGATCTGTAATCTCGCTCATCTCTACGCAATTTTCAACAAAAAGACAATAGAATTGCTTAGATTTAGTCATAAAAGAGATGAGTTTAATGTAAGGTGTCACACAAAACGACCGAAATCGATTCCCAATAATAGTTAATGGGCTAAACTTCCAAGAAAAATGAATGCTACGCCGATTCTAGTCTGCTTTCCATTAGCCTTTTTATTTTAAATAGGTAATTTTGTGATATACTGAATCAAACCATAATAGCGAGATTCTCTCTTAACAATCTTAGTTTTGTAAGTTGGTAACTTTGAAGGTCATGCTTTACACATGTTTTACAGCAGTGCATCTGAACACACATACTACGTTGTATCGCAGACAGAGCGGTAATAGAACACGAGTTTTAGTGCCGCAGTGGTTCGCACGTGCCCCTCGAAAGGGTGAGACGTGGGTTCACTCCACACCTCGAGGTTCAGAAACTTGGAAACCATTCAGCACTTCTGTAATCACACTGTTATCGCGCAGTACTAGGAAAAAAGCCCTTCCTAAAGCTAACCTTTTGGAATCGTTCGTTGCTGCTTTTCACTTCTAGCAGTTGCTGTGGCCACTTGACAACTGAATCGTCGCCAATTTCCAAACGCTATGGACTTTGCTATCGTAGCCAGATCCCGACTCATCTAAAAATCAAAGTTTTATGCCGCTCCATACGTTTTGGCACCACAACAATAAACACTAGATTTATTAGACAAAATTACATTATTGTATAATATTATTACAAAATTTATACTATTATATATTATTAAATTATTATTATTTATAGCCAAAAGTGATTAAAATTTCATGATTTCGGTACCGTTCAATTGCGCATTATCTTACGAACGTTTTGTTGTACAACTTGCCTATACTTGCTCTAAAATCGAGCTACCTTGGGAACAAACTTGCTTGCTACTCGTGCACTAGTGGCGCGTAGAGGAAAAGGCTAATGAAGCGGCGCGCAAGACTGATGGAGCTTCCTATAGATGGCCCGAGCGAGACCGATCCTCCAGACTGTTCTCTCCAGTTTTGCACTTCGCGAACCACTTCCTAGGTTGTCCTTTTTACAACTGTATCATCGTCCCAGCCCCGTTGTCTTGAATGCCGCTTTAATAGCATTTTCGCCTACGCGCCATTCATGCATGAGTAGCAAGCGAATTTATTCCCATAACAGCTTCATCGTACAGCAAATATAGGCATTATGTCAATGAGGGCTGACTTATAGAGCCTGATACACGTGTTTCGATCTTGCGATCTCGTCAGCCGGACAGTTACCCTTTCTCGTCTTTTGCCAATCCTGTGTGGGTGCTCCAGTCCCCACACTAAGAGTTAGCGACGACGAACGTTTTACACTCTATGTTCAGTGAAATTATCACCGAACACAGAGTGTTGTACACTCGATTGCTCTTGGCTGGTATATTCAATATATCATGTCTTTCGTTTCAAGTGTTCTCTTAAGACCACAGCTCAAATTTCAATATGCCTGGTAATCATTTTTTGAGCCACGCATGTCAGTGGTCCGTCTGTCAGAATTTGAGCAGTGGTCTTGAGAAAACACTCGAAACGAAAGACATGATATATAGGCATTATGTGTAGCAAAATGTTTCCAAGAAAACATGCAATTGAACGATACCATAATCATCCAATATTAATCACTGCTGGTTGGTGAATTGGGTTTATTCTTTGATGCGAAAACCTAGAGAACGATCTATATAGAGCAGGCTTGTGCAGAACTCGTAAAAATTCATACAAGCGGAAAAGAGTAAGTTTGAATCAGATCAAAAATCAACTTCAACAATCTACTTAGGTCCACACGGATCTAACACATTCGCAATGTGTGCACTTCGGAGACCTTTCCTCCTGTATGTACAGAAATCGATGCATGAGCCAATGCGCGTGTAATTCATCACTTCACTCGATCCGTAACACCGTTTGTTTCCACTGGCGAGTACCGATTCTTCAAACATTCGAATGTCTCTCCTCGCTTGAAGCCTCGAGGATAGCGATGCTGGGCGCTCCGTAAAGCCACCGTTATTGATCGCCAGAGAATGGCTGGTGAGTGGTGGGGAGTCCAACCTCCCGTCGAGCCGCACCGAGAATAGATTAGCCGTTCGGCCACAGCCCTTTCCCTCCTACGAACCTATTAACTGGCCTAAAATTCGCCTTATGAAAATTCTGCCTTTTCTAACATCAAACATCTTTTCCGAACAAAACAAAAAAGCCGGTTCGAGTAGAAGAACATAACTTCAAGAAAATAGTTCACCGCGTCATTTCAGACTACTAATTACTAAGAGAATACTCATTTCGACGCACTTTTTAGATCTTTTGCAGAGTAATTTTTACTTTAACGATGCTTAACTGACGTCTACGCATTAAATTTCTCACACGTCTTTCATTTTCTAAGAAGAGAAGAAGAAAGATCTCGGCATTGATCAGCCAGGGAGGGATGACCCCACGCATTCCGTTCCATTCACAGCATCCTAGAGACGACTGGACTGCATATTTGGCCTATACAATGACTCCCGGTGACATGCCGATAGTGTCAAGCCAGAGCTGCTATCATTCCAAACAAGTGTGGTACCAAATCAGCCAGACCATAAGGATGGCAGGCTTGGTGAGTCGAGCGCGAGATCGAACCACAGACCATCGACTGACAATAACGTGTGTCGCAAAGCACGTCTAGTCACTGCGCCATACGCGCTAAGTCTATGTGAGACAGGAACACGAATATCGAAAAACGAAGCATGCATGGACTTACCTTCCATTCAGATGGATTGGTACGAGCGAAAGCAGATGAAAGAGCTAACAGGTAGAATGAAAATATATCTTTAGGGTGTTGCTTTAGAAAAACGCGCTCCAATGCAGGGTCAAGTTCGCCGTGGGTCGTGGCATGTCACGAGTGAGTCGCAAAGCAGGATAGGGATTTCAACAAGAAAAAAACCATCTTACACTTTCGGAACCGAAGAAAAAGCCACAGCTCAATTGTTACTGGTCGAAAATCCTCTGCAGGATTATTCTAGATGCAACGGTTGCGTCGGTGGTGCAACGGTTAGCATAGCTCCCGGAAAGAGTGAGATCCGGGTTCGAATCCCGGCTGACGCAAATGTTTTTGCACAGCACTCCACATTATTGGGTATACTATAACATCATACCACTGCAAGTGGCAGTCAAGTAAAAAGAATGCTGACTGATCCTGGAAGGACTCGGCAAGAAAACTTGTGACTAAGATCAGTTTCCATAGCAAACTCAGAAGTGCTATTGCGTAGCTAAATGCCGGCCAAAAACCGAAAAGAAACAGAGGATACAGGGTCGTACAAAAGTCATTCGAAGCAGTTTGGAAGGTGTTCTTCTTACTCATTCGGAGGTGTACAAAAAGTCGATCTTCTGAATTGTTACGAAGAAGTAGAGGATCTTCCTGTGACTTAACGTGATAATCCTAAAGCCATTCAAGTAGCCTGTGAAGTCACTAAGTGAATATCTTTGAAACAAAAAGAATCCTCTGAAACATCAGCTGTTCGAATAGACTTTACTGTCATTAGGTTGGACAGGAAGTTCCTGGCGCATTTGTGAAAATTTTGGAAATATTATGTATGAATTCCTAAACAAGAACAGAAGAAAGAGCTGTGTCCGACGAGGCTTAAAAGCAGCAATCAAAAGATCAGAGGAGATCAAAACATCAAACGGGCTTCTCAGGAAGCAAACATGTTTTTGAGTTCTTTGAAACTTGACGCTATAGTTCGAGTACTAGCACTCTAGAGAAGGCGTTTTGTCTAGCGAACTACAAGCGAGATAAGAGAAAAAAAAAACACGTGGTTTCATGAAACACAATTTTATGTTGAATGTTACAATGTTACAAAGGGGTGTTTTGAGCAAACCGCGGATGTGGGCTGTAGCCAAAAATCTCAGCTTTCTAATGATTACTAACACTCCTATGAAGAAGTTCTTCTCCAGTGAATGAGATTGATTTTTCACTTGTTCCCTCTCAATCAGAAAAAATCCTCTCCTGAAAATAAAGGCCGTCGTTTTCTACGGCTTAGTGGCATCACGTTAGCTTTGCCAATTTGCGAACACTTGACGACGGTTCATCTTCCAAAGCTATAATTAAATCCTCATCGTTCGACTTTGTTGGACGTCCTGAACGAGGCTTGTCTTTCGAGGTCAAGATCCTCCGGAATTGAGAAGAGTTGAAACCAGTGTCCAGCAGCAGAATTTACTTGTTGTGCCTTCCGTTTCATCTTCGTTGATTTCATCGACTGCAGCTCGCTTCGAAAGACTCTTTCTTCGATAATCACAAAATAAAACACAAACTTCAATTGTATCGTTGGACATGGTTGAGGCTTGTAACAAAGTGAAACGAAGGACGAGTACTATCTAGGCTTTTCAGTGGGAAAATCCCACATAAGAAATTGTAATATTCCCATTGTATGCATGAGAGTTATCTTATGGTTATCAAAGTGCCCAAGAACTTTCTTTCCAACCAAAGTGACAACCCCGGGTTTTGGCTGATCGGAAAAAACTGTGATCAACTGAACAATGTCGAGTGTCGATCTTGAGAATGAATAGAATCGATTCCGTACAAGAACATGGAGTAAATTCACAACTTCCTGAGTTATTAGGTGGTACGTAGTGTTACTGGCTATATATAGAATAATTTTCAACATATAAATTCCTACAAAGTAGAAAATCCATGGCTATCGTCTAAAAACACATGAACTTTACTGAGAAACCTGGTACCCGAACGCGAAACTATTCACCTTTTGTAACAGAAGACGGTTGTCAGCGGCAAATCAACATCTCGACGACTCTCACAAAACACTCTCTGAGAATCTGATTGGACCGACGGTTTAATTTCTGGAAATAATTGCCAATCAATCAATTATTCGATTAATCAACATCTGAGGACAATTCATACTGGTAATACGACAACATGGTTTGAGCTTTTTACATATGTCTGCTACGCGGCACTTATGCAGTACTAGACAGGCCTGTTTCGCCTTCACAGGATCGTCAGTAGTATATTCCCTGCTAGAATCGACTCTAAACCGACAGGCACCGTACTACTGATGAGCCTGGAAACGTGAAACGGGCTGTCTAGTACTGTATAGGTGCCATCCCAGACCACATAAAAGGTTCAAAACGTATTATCATGTATCAGATTTATTTTTGAGCGAGATCTATTAAAGTCAGTCGCATGAAGAGGTACAATCAATACTATTTACATTTAACAAAATAACGTTCAAGTCATATTATACCTCTTTTCCGAAAGTTTTGTTAAGACCACGCTCAATTTCAATAGATCCTTTCATTACTATTGAGCCAACTTGTCATGTGGTCTGATAAGGGCTCTTGTACAACACCGAAACCACGCGTTTCGTTCTTACAGACTCGTCAGCCGGGCCAGAAACCCGTCGTCCTTCGTTTTTTTTAATAGTCAGTTCTCTCGGGAGTCCTGCTCTACCCACAGATAGTTATCGAAGACGAACGTTTTGCACTCTATGTCAAGTGAAATTTTCACCTAACACATAGACTGTTGTACACTCCGACTGCTCTTGGGCTGGTATTTTTATCATATTATACGTTTATTTCAAGTGTTTTGTTAAGACCACGCTGCGGTCTGTGGGAGAGTAGGGCTCCCGGGAGAACTGAATATAAAAAGATCGAAGGACGACGGGTACTGCCTGACTGACGAGTCTATAAGGACGAAACGCGCATATCGGGCTGTACAAGAGATCTTATGAGACCATATGACAAGTTGGCTTAAATAATAATGAAAGGATCTATTGGAACGTTTAAGTCACTTTGCCGTATTTGCGACTTATCTTTCGCTGAAATGAAGAATTGAAACGGGAAGTCGAAGAGAACCAAGTGGCTCTCTCAATAAGATTCATCAATTTTGAGTGAAAAACAGAAATGTTTTCCTCCAAAAAGTTACTCAATCTTAATTCCAAAAAAGAATGGTTTAAGCTCAAAAACGAGGTTGTTACGCCAGGGTCATACACCGGTGTTTCGGAGGTTACGTCCTCCTCGTCAGTGACCCCCGCCCCACATTCAGCCTGCATTGAAGCAAGGAGGGAGGCGTATGTGGTGATGGAACAGTGTACAATGACACTGGTCCATCACCACCCCTCAGTCGATGGATTTTTGCTGTTACATCAAAACTAAATCAAAAGATCGACTGTTTTTAGAACCCCGAAAAAAAAAACATTCACAATAATTCCAAAAAAGAATGGTTTAAGCTCAAAAACGAGGTTGTTACAGTCGATCTTTTGATTTAGTTTTGATGTAACAGCAAAAAATCCATCGACTGAGGGGTGGTGATGGAACAGTGTACAATGACACTGGTCCATCACCACATACGCCTCCCTCCTTGCTTCAATGCAGGGCTGAATGTGGGGCGGGGGTCACTGACGAGGAGGACGAACCTCCGAAACACCGGTGTATGACCCTGGCGTAACAACCTCGTTTTTGAGCTTAAAGCATTCTTTTTTGGAATTATTGTGAATGTTTTTTTTCGGGGTTCTAAAAACAGTCGATCTTTTGATTTTACTCAATCTTAATTTCAAAAATCATGCCTAAATTAGTGGTTACACTAGAAGAAGACGTTAAGGCGTTGATTAGTTTGCAAACCGCTAATATGACCGTCTATGTGACACGGAAGAGTGCCTAAATTCCTCTAACGCTAAAGACGCTGATCAAATGAGTACGCGTGATGCTCAACCCATCTTGTTAAAGCGCGCGGTCATAAATACTTTGCTAAAGCGCGTAGGCCACTGTGGGTCCGCATAAAAGAACCACCTAGACGGCAAGCGTAATTCTAAATGCACTCACACGGCTAGCGCTCGCATAAGATACAGGCGCATAACGAAGATGATTTTGAAACAGAAAACACCATCATTGCACAACGGCATAAAACATCAGTGTGTAAAATTTTAGAAGCGTTTTGGATAGACACCACCAATCCAGGCAAGAGCCGCAAGGATTGCTTCATTGTCGCACATGACATGACACACTATATAGGTCTATTATTGTGATGTGGGACGTGCATTCGCAGTCCAAGTGATCTCTACACGAAAGGTCTCTATTTGAATAGTACGGAGGACGGCTCATAAAAAGCAGTGAGTATATTGAAAGTTGTTCTGTGCTTGAAGGATCAAAGTCTCTATTTGGTGATTTCTTTTGAGTATGTAGGTGTTTAGACGACTTCGATGTGAGCAGCTTGAGCTTTCCAGGATCCGAAGAAGGCGAAATTGTCGAAAACGTCAGTTGTTAGAATAATTGTGTTATAAAACCTTGTGCTTGGCTTAAAAGAAAGAACTGGGACATATATGAATTGATAGTTTGGCAAATGAAGTTCATTCCCAAGACCGGCTATCAATTAAGCTGGCATAGCAGGAATATATCAGTAGTACTTCTGTTTCAGCAGTTCCGATGCTAAATATATATTTATTGAGTACTAGTATTGCAGTACAATACAGTGAAGCATGAATACAGCATAAATAGTACAACAATCGTGGTGACTTACGTTCGGCGAGGTTCGCCATCTTCAGAGCCGCTTAGATGTTTTAGATCTTTCAATTATTCATTGAAGACGTGCCATTTAGAGTCAGTGCGTAAGTAAGACTGATTTTCAAGTGAGACAGTCTCGCTACGCATTGCCTCTAAGTTGCAGGTCTTCAATGAGTAATTGAAAAGATCTAAAAACATCTAAGCGGCCTCTGAAGATGGCGAACCTCGCCATAACGTAAGCCACCACGATTGTTATATATTTATGCTGTATTTATGCTTCACTGTATTGTACTGCATTACTAGTATTCAATAAATGAAGTTCAATCTATATATTTTCACAGATCCTCTTACTGAGATTTACGAGGTTTGGTATTGCATGTTAGAGGTAATCCTTTTCGACGCTTTCTCCCATCTCATCAGTAACACACGTTCCTTACCAGTAGCGAAGGAGTAACATGTGCATAGTACTTGACAGATGAAAGATCCAGTGTTGCACCGTCTTCCTTTCAGTCGATGCTTTTGCGGACGTTACCATATATGCATTGTCCTTTATTCGACTGATTTTCAAAGACTTCGTTATAGAACTTCGATATACAAATTTCCACAATAGGCGAAACCGTGGAAATGTAAGTACAGCAGTAACATGTATAACCAAATCTTGTAAAAGGCTTAATAAGAAAAATCTGTGGAAATGCATGTAGCGATAATCTTATTATGAGATTTCTAAGATTTAGTCGAATAAAAGGGAATGCACTTCATTCGTTCTTGTTTCAATTCTACCATAAAAAACAATAACCGCAAGTCAAAAAAAGACATTTAGATGTGTAGAATATAGCGCCAAAAACAAGCAGATGCCATGAAATGCAATACAATGATGATACCATGCAGTGGCAGAGATGTAAGACTCAAGTGATATAGCTCAGTAATTGCAGAAACCCTGGATGCTCATATGATGATTGGTTCGATACCGAGCTTCATGAACATCGACAAATCACCAAAAGTGAGATGTTCACTTTCAGTGATACTCCGTGGAGTCAAGTGGCTGATACTTCTCTCGAAATCTACTAAAACATCGGGAGCTTTGCTTTTGATTATACATTGCCAGAGTCACAATGGAGCCCATGTCTTGAAGTATTAATCATTTTCTCTCTTCTCGTATTTGTAAGTTCACTAGTCTATTCCCGTCATCAGTATCAACGACATGATCAAAAAGAGGCTCCATCGCCTAGATTATTGCGTCAGTTGAAGAGATGAAAAATCACGAAAAGTCATTCATCAGTCTGAATATTGCGAAATTATGATTTTGTGTTTCCTAACACTATTTTCGTTGTTTAAACGTTCAATAGTCTCTTTCCTTCATCAATATGAACGATATTCTCGAATAGAAGATTAATCGCTCAGAATACTGCGTCGTAGGAGATGAACACAGTCAACATTAGAGCCGATTTTTGAGTTCCAAGGCAGAAATCCACAATATTGAGATTACCAGAGTGAAGCAGCTAAAACTATGGAAGCTGCAGATGCAGCGTGGCATTTTGGCATGCTCGAGCATTGCGGTTCCTGACATTCGTTCAGTTTTGCATGCTATGTTTGACAGTTTACTTGTGGGTGTTGTGCATGAAGCGAATTAGCTAAATTCCGCTTCTATTTCGACATAGTGGCAAGAGTAGGGGTAACTCTGCATATTAGTCACCATTAGTCTCCTTATTCTTTTCGTAGTCGTCCTCCTTTGATTATGGCACACCTCATCTTCTTCTGCTTCTTCTCTCCGTTGTAATTGTGACACACGCTGTCGTTTTGTATTCGTCTATGTTTTCTATGCTTTTTGCGTTTCCTGTGCGTTTCCGTGACGCCAGTAGAAGTGTGGAATATGGGTTACGTTCGTGAAGAGCACATAGCGTCACCCTCAGGATGGATGGTAACATGACTTGTTCGTTGGTATCAATGTGAATATCGCTTTTCATGGTGTGGAATCTAAGTGTTCTGGACATATTTTTGGTTGCTGAAACGGCTTCGCTGAGAGCGTTGTGCGTCAAAGCGAACAGTGAAAGTTGGTGGCCGTCTGTATCCTACACGTCAAATGGACTTTCGGTGCTCTATGAGAGCGAAGTAAATTCAAACGTATGCCTGGTAATTATTTTTGAGCCACGCACTGTTCAGTGGTCTATTAAGATGGGCTGACTTATAGAACGCGATACACGTGCTTCGATCTTGCGATCTCGTCAGTCCTTCGTCTTTAGCCAACCCTCTCGGTTGAAGATGACCTAATCGATCCGTTTTTGACATTCGTTTCGAGTGTTTCTTAACATTGTCGCTAGTATCTCTTTGCTGGTCTGCCTGGTTTATGTTCGAATACTCTCTCGTCCTCTCTCTCTCGTCTCTCTCTGTCTCTCTCTCTCTCTTCTTTTCTTTCTTCCTTACTCTTTACACATGTCGTAAATATTGAGGCGTTCCATAAATTTTGGCAGTAGTGCATATTGGTATCGTTCTATTGGCGCATTTTCTTGCGAACATTTCAGCATACAACTTATCCATACTTGCTTTGAAGTGGAGCTGTCTTGAGAACAAATTCACTTGTTTCTTATGAACGAATCCTCCGTAGAGGAAAATCTTAGCGAAGCGGTGCGCAAGATCAGTGGGAGCTTGTGGCGATGATACAATTGCAGAAAGGACGGCTAAGAAGTGGTTCACGAGGTTCAAAGCTGGAGGATTTAGTCTGGAGGATCAGTCGCGCTCGAGTCGTCCGCAGAAAGCTTCACTGATTTTGCGCGCCGCTTCACCACCATTTCCACCAACGCGCAATTCGTGCATGGCTAGCCAGCTAAATTGTTCCCACCACAGCTTAATCTTAGAGCGTAGGCAATTTGTGTACGGGAGTGTGCGCAAAAAAATTTACGATTGAAGGGTACCAAAATCATGCATTTTT
Organism: Parelaphostrongylus tenuis; assembly: GCA_019055375.1. Classification (NCBI taxonomy): domain Eukaryota; kingdom Metazoa; phylum Nematoda; class Chromadorea; order Rhabditida; family Metastrongylidae; genus Parelaphostrongylus; species Parelaphostrongylus tenuis. The sequence goes on from JAHQIW010001026.1 coordinate 15,597, forward strand.
GTTTACTTTTTATAGAAATTAAATAAATTTCGTTCTATTCAACCGATTCTAGCGGTGGTATGATGTTTCAAATATGCCCATTGATGTAGAGTGATGTGCAAAACTTTCGGTCAGGCGGGACTAGAACCCGTACCCATTTTTTTCCGGGAACACGTGCTCTATCCGTTACACTACTGACGCCCATTTTGCACACCATTCTTTCTACGCTACAGCGCATCTATCTGTCAGCCGCCGGCCGTCAACGACCTGGCCCGGGTAGTCGGTCTCGACATCGAACCCAGTCACGCTGACAGATATTGGGTATTGAAGATCAAATGAAATTCGTTCTATTCAACCGAATCTAGCAATGGTTTGTTTTAATATACCACTGATGTAGAGTGATGTGCAAAACTTTCACGTCAGTCGAGACTAGAACCCGCACCTCACTCCTAGCCCCGCCTAACGCGAAAGTTTTGCACATCACTCATATCAGTGTGTATACTTTTGTTTAATATTCGGTGTTTATTGCTCTAGTGCCAGATTTTATGGAACGACTTAATACAAGTCTAAATGAGGCCGCTACTATATTTTGTCTTTTCCCACACTCTCTTCTCTTATTTAAAGCACTCACGAACACTAACCACTTTACTTTACTTTTAGACTCCTTAGTGACTCGTCTTTACAGTGTTCTTCTTCCACTATGCGAAAATACTGGTTGATCGAGTCTCCCTGCAATCTCGAGAATCAGCTTAACTGTGGCGTTTTCGTAAGACGTTGTTGCTGACTGTCGGAGAGCGTTGGGGATGGAACTTGGCCACAACGCCCCCTAGCGCTAACCGACCCACAATTTTCTCAGTATGCTAGAAAACAATTTCAGCCTTGGTATCTCAAAGTCTTAAAAATAGGCTAAGAACCGTTGGAGCATTCACCAGCTCCGGGGATACCAACTCCAGCCACGTTCGTGAGGTGATTTAACATCACTACATCACTAGGCTCTACTTCAGGATATAGGATGATTAGGTCATTGGGCGAGTGTTGACCGATTCTTATCGGCACTTCCGGTAACAATCAGTCCCATACAATACACGGATTATACACTAGTTGACATATACGAGAACACATTTCAAATCCCGACCGTCATGAAACCTCGGCCCGTGGCGTCCCGGGAAAGGTTGCGATAACGAGTCCAATTCCCATTCGAGGTTCAAAGTTTTCCACCCCCAAATCATCAGATTTATTAGTATTCTATGGGTTCGGATTCCGGCTGACGCAAAAGTTTTTGCACATCACCCTACATCACTGGGTTTATCATAACATCATACCACCGCTAAAATGAAAAAGAATCATGTTTAACCAGTATTTTATTTTTATTGACGAGAGGCTCTAATCTGTCTTTGCAAATGTTCTAACTCGTCCTACATGTTCTTTGGAGGAGCTTTTGCTGGTTTTGACACAGATACGGTTCGTGTAAAAGAAGCTCCCAAACGCGCATGTGTAGTTGGAGGAAGACAGTGCTACGAGAGAGCTGACATTACCTGTCATTCATGAAATGTCAGCAGGATCAGTTCTAAGATAGAAATAGGAATAAGAGAGTGTGTGCACAGACGGTGACTTCTGTGTCATAATCTACTCCGTCATGTCTCGCTGCACTATATGTCCCTAGCGAGGTATTTCTTCTAATAAAATGCTTGTCAGCTAGATGTTCTTCTATACGGGCATAAAGCGGCCTACCCGTTTCGCCATATATTTCTCGCCGCACGTTTCGCGAAAGATTAAGTAGACTTTCGTCTCAAGTGTTTTCTTAAGACCACAGCTCAAATTTCAATATGCCATATCATTTTTAAGCCTCGAATATCATGTGGTCTCTTATAAGGGTGACTTATAGAGCCCGACACACGTGTTTCGACCTTGCGGCCTCGTTAGTCGGGCAGTTACCCTTTCTCGTCTTTTGCCAATCCTCTGTGGGTGTTTCAATCCCCACAGTAAGAGGTAGCGACGACGAATATATTACAATGTAAGTCCAGTAAAATTATCACTGAACAGACAGTGTTGTACACTCGATTTTTTATGGCTAGTATATTTGATGTATCACATCTTTCGTTTCGAGTGTTTTCTTTAGATTACAGCTCAAACTTCAATATCTTGTCAAAAAAAAAAGATGTTGCACAGTGCATGCGATGCCAGGTCATCGATAAAAAACTCATCCATTATGAAGCGTAAAGAACTCTTTTGATACCAAGCTTTCTTCGACAAAGAAAGCTTATTCTCTAAACCTTTAGTAGTTACTAAATAGCTCGAGTTTTGGCGATTACGATTCTTTAGACGGTTTTCAGTGCATTGTAACAGCAAAAACAAAGTTGCGTTTCAAATTCGGTTTTCTTTGTTCGCTCGGTATGATCTGTGAATGGCTTTGCATTCAAGGTTCAGCAGGCGTTTGATAGCATTATTTAATGGAGCTTCTGTAGCTAAATTCTGTCGCAAAGAGTTTTTATAGAAAGTTGAGAGAACAAAAAAAATTGCGTTTCACCCTCAGAGTTTTTTTCGCACATAAAACATATATATAATAATATATATATATATATCAAAAAAGAACATTTAGAGGTCATCGTACCGAATTAGATCGTAGATCTCTTCATGATTATTTAAATCAACATGTCATGTGGTCTGGTAATGGGCTCCTGTACAGCCCGATACACGTGTTTTCGATCTTACAGTCTCGTCAGTTGGGCAGAACATGACATGCTGGCTCAAATAATAATGAAGAGATGTATTGAAATTTGAGTGTGGTCTTAATAAAACACTTGAAATAACATAATATGATAAAAATACCAGCCAAAGAGCAATTGATATGAAACACTATAAGTTTGGTGATATTCTCACTTGACTTACGCTGTAAATTGTTCGTCTTCGATACCTCTTTATAACGAGAGGAAGGACTCGCGATAGGATTAGCTCATAAGAAGGTTGAAAGACGTGTATCGGGCTGTACAAGGGCCCATTACCAGACTACATGACATGTTGGCTCAAATAATAATGAAGAGATCTATTGAAATTTGAGCGTGGTCTTAATAATGCATTCGAATAATTAGATATATATATCTATATATATATATAATATAAAAGCATAATTAGATTGTAGAAATAAATTATATCATATCCCTGTGACAGAACAAATATTTCCAAATAAATAGCAAAAATCGTGCTTGCTCTAATGGAGCTGCGCGCAAAGATATCATCTGCGGCTCCGAAAGGCTCGCTTTTTGTTATTTGTTGAGAAAACTTCTCTCCGTCTCGAAAAAAATTTTTGAGTTTGACGTAACTGGCGTGACAGCAAAAAGCCAGATACGGGATGAAACTGCTTAAACCGTGCAATTGAGGAGGATACACGTATAACACTTCCCATACGCAAGTACAGGCACAACTCCCCTGCGGGCCGGACGAACCTCAGACAGTGTTGTGATGAACTCAACGGATGGCTTATTAGATCAAGGCCGACACCTCTATACCGTTACCGAGTATACTAGTGCTGAACTTGCCGAGGGTTTGTTGCAAAAAGCGCACTTAATCGGGACGTACAGAAAGAATAGGCGAGGATTACCTAATGAATTCATGACAACACCAGCTGGAGAATGGGGACGCAATGACCGTACAGAGTAAGAAAGGCGTAATGGTGCTCAGACGGTATGACAAGAGAGATATTGTGACAATTTCTCACAGCGCACTGTTTCACCGTCGATCCAACGACGAGGAAATTTGAAGTCGTGCATAGTTACAACAACCACAAGTTGCTTGTGGATTCCACCGACCAGATTGCTGCTTATGTTGATCACAAACCAGGAACACATGTAAACGGGGAGTGCACTTCGTTTCGATATTGCTTCGCGATATCTGATTTCACAGTTAAGATACATTCGCCTTTCCTTCACCTGATAACGCATATGTGCCTCATGAAGACGTAGAAATTTACAAAGACTACTTTAAAAAATTTCGTTCATCGCTTTCAAGGTGGATATTTATCTCACTTATAAGACCATATAGCTGAACAACAGGCACCCAGGCTTTACCACGTCGTGGACGTTTTGTCGGATCTTATAGAAAATTGGCATTATGTGTAAATACTGCTTATGCTTGGAGCAAAACTAAACAAGCAAGCACGAAGTGCAGTTGATCTAATCAGTATTTTTGCTTACCTTCTTTCAATATCGCTCATCGGAGATGTGTTCTTAGGCGTTATAGCGCTTTGACAAGTTGTATAATCTAGGTCAAAAAATCATGTTGCGTAATACTGTAGACGATAATTAAGTAAGCTAATTATTCTAGGTTTTGATGTTTACTGTCTTAGAACGCATGATATGTTGAGTGTAATAAGAAAATTCTATGCAACGCGGGCAGATGTTGACCTGTAGAGACCTTGGGGTGAACTGCTAATGATCGACTCTTGTTCTATAATTTATTGCTTGCTGTAAGCAATGATTAACAACATCATTTCAAAATTTGAAAAATCTGGGTCAGAAATATGCAAGTTCTCTGAAGAAGTGCTTTACAAATTAGGTACTATTATATTTTGGTGGCGCCATTTGAGGCCTTCGGTAAAAAAGTATTTTTTGCTTATGCAAAACGTTTTTGTAGTTTATCGGTAGCTCAAATCAAGTGAATTTCAATGGCATGTTTAATTTCTCGAACAGCTTTTTTTGGCGCTCGTACCAGTCAAAGTAAGATTTTGTTCCTCATTGACAGATTTCACGCTGGATAAAAGTTTCGGTGTAAAGAACATTTAATCGTTAGGAAGAGAATATCTTACCGATTATAATAATATATTTGGCTTTCGGAAAGGACTTCTTCGAGCCTTGTAACGACCGAAAGAACGTTGGGTTCCACATTCAGAGAGCACTTCTTGTTCCTAAGGTGTGTGTGTGCAGCTGTAATACCAAATAGCAAACACATCTGCATCAGAAAATTTGCTCTATCTAATTCAAAATTTTGTTATAAATAACTTTATGAGACGAGAAATCTCCAAATGTGAAACAAAATCTCATTTTCACTGGTACAGCGTTTAGAAACAAGCAAAATGAGAAATAAATTATGCCCTTAGAATTCACTTGATTTAAGCTATCAGATAATTATACATTCCTCAGATAAAAGCAAAGAATACGCTTCTACCGAAGGCCTCAAGTGGTGTCGCCACAACAGAACAGTACCACTTTTATTCAGTGAGAAATCTTCGATTGAGAAACAAAATCTTATTTTGACTGGTACGGCGCCAAAAATAAGCTATTTGAGAATTAAACATATCAATGAAATTCATTTGATTTGAGCTATCGATAAACTACAGAAACGTTTTGCAAAAGGAAAAATACGTTTTTACCGAAGGTCTCAAGTGGCTCGAACATAATAGAACAATATCGTCAGCCTTTATAACAGACCACATGACAGCGTGGGTCAAAAATGATTATTTGGAATTAGGTTAACTGTTCGTGCGCTCATGCAATCATCGTATTTACCGTTAGGACATATTTTGCAAACTTTCATTGTACATAGGCGGTCATATAAGCGGTTTCGAACTAATTGACACCTTAAAGTATTCGGTGACATTTCGATGATCATTACCGATTGCTCTGAACAAATCTCAAATTCCAACTGTCAAGAAACCTCGGTCGGAGGCGCCCCGTGAAAGGTGTGGTGCGAGTTCAACTCTCGTCCGAGGTTGGAAGTTTGCATCCCCTCAAATCGTTAGATTTATAATCAGTATTTTGTGGGTTAGAACCCCTACTGCAGCAAAGGTTTTTGCATATCACTCTATACCACTGGGTATATTTTAAAATCATACCACCGCTAGGGGTGGTGAAATTGGAATAATAATGTTTCAACAGCAATACCCAATTTTTGTCAGAATCAGTGGGTTGAGTGTCGTTAGCGAGCACCTCAGAGCGTTGATAGTTGGTCGCTGGCACATAGATGCGTTGTAGCGTAGAAAGAGTGATGTCAAAACGGGCGTCGGTGGTGCAGTGGTTCAGTAAGCGTCCAGATAGGATGAATTGTGAGTTCGAGTCCCAGCTGACGCAAAGGTTTTTGCACGTCACTCTACGCCACCGGGCAAATAGCAGTTATCAAGAGAAAAAACTGCTACTTATTCTTTTATCTCTTATGCTCTTAACTGTAGTTATTCGCTGAGCAGTGAGTCATACTAGCCGGGTGCGTTACATGTCGTGATTGTTGTTTTTAAAGTTGTTGTAATTGTTATTTGCTATAGGTTATTTGTTACTGCGATGAATATGGTTTGTTGGTTCGAGGATCAACAATGTTTAGAAATAGTAAAAAAACCGCGTGGCAGGAATAATCAAGGCAATCGAGTGACCCATCCGGCACACGAACACACACCCACTCGCAATAGGCACCAAAGCCTAGCTATTCTTAGTACAATCACCAATGAAATCAAGCCAGTCTTAAGCAATCTGTACTAAAAAGCCAATACATTTGGTGCATTGGCCAAACTTTAGTCGATCGCAGATCGCCATTGGGTCTGTTGCATTGACCAACTACGTCGGCCAATTATGACGTCCTGGTGCCGGCTATAATGCGTCCAAACGGCACAAGCTCTACGGGGCATCCAAAGCAAGTATTCGGACGGGACAGCAGCCGAACGAGGCAAGCCAGTAAGCCGTAAACCAACGACCTCAAACTTGGAAAGCCGGCCGGTACGTTTGAATTCCGTCGTTACATCAAAAGTAACTTTCCATGCCTTTCAAACGAAAGCACAATAACTATCCGTACGTGATTCAAGCTCTAGTAAGGTCAATGAAACTCCTAGTAAGTGGTCCTGAGTACTTACGAAACCGAAATCAAGACAAAAGGCAACACGAAGACATCGTGCGTATGGAAAGTAGTGCAAGCGAATATCGAAGGCGAAATAGAGAACGCCAAGATCATGATGGACCAGTTCATCGCACTGGCAGCCGAACAACTGTAAAAATTTTAACGTTCCGGAAACGAAGAGTTACAACGCGGAATTGATTTGACCATAGGACAAGTAAAGGGTCAAATCGAAATTGCAAAAGGTTATATTCGTAAGTTCTCAGTCGTTCGAACAAGACTGAGGGTGCCCTTGCACTGTGCTCTACATAATCTAATTTTCATTCCATCAAGGGTATTTCTAGCGCTCATAACCACCTCAAAAACCGACGAAGAAGAGCCAGGGTGGGAAATCCTTTGGCCGCTATTCAACCATCCACCGGACCAATTAACCAAACTTGGTTATATGTGTCACGTGCACATCATAATCAATAACTCACTTTGCTTTGTATCCGCATCAGATTTAGATCTTCATTTTTACTGCTTTTATCAACAGTCGTATGGCTAAATAAAGCGTCTGCGGCGTAGTAGTTCGAAGTGCTCTGCCTGGCACACAAGTTCGATGGTTCCTCGCGCTCACGCCTCACTAAGTCATCCGTCACTCCGGGCTTGGTACATCAGTACCAGACTTGTCTGAGAGAATAAGCAGCACTGACTCGATACAGCGGTGGGCTATCGCTAGATATTAAGAGCCAGATTTGTGTTCAATCACCTCAAGCGAATTTAAATTGAAGACGAATGCATAGCGCATCCCTCAGGTACTGTTCAAAGCCTAGAGCTTTCTTTATGGTGATCTCAATATGTATCCAAGAGTACTGAGTGGAATGCAAAACATACGATCTATGACAGAAGTTAAACCAGCGTCTCACCCATGCCGTGGCGCTCATGCTCTCACTACAACATCAATGCTACCGCTCGCCTCAGTATGGGTGAAACACAGGTTCGACTCCCGTTAATGTCAAATTTTGCTTACCTCTCAGCACTCTTAGATACATATCAGTACTAAAATTGTTTTTATTTACGTCTCTTGAGTTTTTCATCTCGTCCACTTTTCACAACCAACTGAACTCCGGTAGTGGACGGATTTGAAGTTTTTATTTCAACAAAATAAAAGCTTATGCCCTAATAGGAAGCTCATAGGCAAATTTGACTATGGGCTACAACTAATGATCTATATAGCATCAGTATCATCGATCATGCATAAGTACCAGTTGGTGTTATTGAGTATTGATCTTTCAAGATAAATTTCTCAAATTCTTAGGTCGTTCCATAGTTGTGGCACTATAGCAGTAAACACCAAATTTATTGACCAGAAGTATTTGAAATTGCAGGTTCTGGTAACCTTGGATTCCCATTTTCTTGCGCATATTTTAGTATACAACTAGCCTATACTAGCTTTGAGATGGAATGTTCTTGAGAACAAATTCGCTTGCTACTCATGCACGAATGGCGTGTAGGGGAAAAAGATAGTGAAGCGAACGCAAGATCAACGGAGTTTCCTGTGGACGGCCTGAGCGCGACTGATCTCATTATACACTCGTCTCCTGCACTGTTGCTTTGAAGTCGTCAAGATTTAACTCTGCAATCGTCCAATGGCATAAACGATGAGGTCTCATAGGAACGTGATGGTTTTCACTTGGGTGCTGAAAAGGAAACATTCTTGATCATGGGCGGGCAGCTTTAATAGATACTCTATATTCAGTTATCATGTGGAAGTGTCAGTACGAAAGCAAGCAAGGCTCCGTGAAAGAGAGGTTTTACTGAGAGTTAGAAGTGGCATTGCTAGGGACATGACCAGTGATGACAACGAAAGAGATAGTGTTTTTAGCTGCAGTGCAGATCTTGCCAGTACAAGTACACACAACAGTGGAAGTGATGTTGAGCGAGATGTTCAGGCACATGCAAGGTTCGCGGTTCTTTCTGTCCTGGTGCGCTATTGACTTCATTTGACTTGTATTCACTGTAATGCAGATTCATTCTTGTTTTTTGCCATTCTTTATTTCTCACTTATTTAACCCATTGAAGACCACTGTTGACCGGCAGGCGACGTCGCGCCGTCGCTTTCGCGGCAGTTGCAGGCAGGCAGCATCTGCATGTCTGGCTGTCTGCCTCCTCTTACGAGGCGCGACGCCGGCAATATAGTAGCTGATTGAGATTTTATGTCCCACGGCTTGATATGAAACGTTTCATATAGTCCTTAAGGTGTTAAGATAATTATTAAGATAATTAGCTCACCAAGATTGATCTACACAAATTTTCGATGGTATACCGAGTTACTGTAGTCGCTCAGGTACTGGCACTTGAACAAAAAAGCTTCGTTATCGTCGCGAAGCTCGAGTACTTCAAGAGATCCGACGATACCAAAACTCCACAGAGCTTCTAGTCCCAAAGGTAGTGTTGTTTTTTGATGTTTACTGATGCATTAAATATGAATGTTCCAGAAACCAATGCAACGTGTCGTTCGAGAAGTGCTGACGGATCAATGTTCGGATCAGAAGTACCGACTTTCGGCCGATGCTCTCGATGCGATTCACGAGGTGTATTCTCAGGAAATTCAATTACATGTTAAACTGAGAAATGAATGTCCCCTCCTTATCACTAACTCTCCTCTTCCCGTCCGTCATATTACTGTAACCGTTTGACCATCGTTGGTCTGAGTATTTGATAAACTTGTCACTCATTTCATGTCTCCATCTTGTTTTCTGCATCGTTTTTTCATTATAAACGGATGTCTATGAAAAACAGTGATATGGGATAAAACTGCATAGAATGTGAAACGTTCGTCGTCACTAACTCTTAGTGTGAGGAAGCCCACAGAGAATAGCAAAAGACGAAATGGATAACTGCTCGACTGACGAAATTGTAAGATCGAAACACGTGTACTGGGCCCTATAAGTTAGCTCATCTTTAGCATGACATGCGTAGCTCAAAAATGATTCTTTGGCACACTGAAACCGTTGTTAAGTTTCCAATTAAGTCACCTGTTTACCAATACCTAACTTTGTTTTTTTTTTTTTGAAAGTGATGTGCAGATGTTCTCAATCGTATGGTGATTTTTTGACAATAAAGTTCTTCATCCAATTTGTCTGGTTTCCTTGTATGAGGAATGATGAAGTGATTGTTCTGTGGGAAGTGTTTGTTCCCAAAGTGTAGTTTACTGTACTGATTATGCTTGCTGATGTTCTCTTCCGTTCTCTTGTTTGAAGTAAATTTTCTTTGCAAGCACGCTTTTACTGTTTAGATGTGACAGGGCAAAAATTAGTTCAAGTAGTACTATAAATTATTGACATCTTCATTTGTAAATCGAAATCCATGCCAATATCAACGGTGGATTATAAAAAGTGGGTTAGCAACCAGATTTTACTTAGCTGGTCTAACATCAGTTCTGTGAATATTGTTACTTCTTGTATCGATTTATTTCATCCATCGTTCACGGAGGCGAGGGTCAGCCACATATGCCCTCACAGGCATCATAGCCCTTCGGCCACGGGGCTTCCGATTCAACATCTAGTTAGAATATTTTTACAACTACGCTGAAGACTTGCGTAATAATTTATTGCCCATGAGACACAACTGTACCAAAGGGGAGGACTCTTTAAGCTCACTGCGTACGATGTGATGATATAACCAATAGAGGTGGGTGTACCCGCACAGTATTGCGTGGATATATAACACTGCAATAAAGTTCAACGAAAAATCATTATTCTAGCATTCAGTAATCTCTTATTGTATGGATCTGAAAAAAGATATATTATGAGAGATCTTGGTAGGATAATAAGATCAGAAAAATATCGGGATAATAAGGTTTTGAACCCACTATTCGACCTCTTCACTTAAATCCGTGCGGACAGACACCATTCGTGGGCTCCATCTCGGCACAAGTGCTCATGCAGCATAATGAACAGAGGCGTTCTGCAACAAAAATAGACACTCTGGTGTTCACTAACCGATTTCAGCGTTTCTGGGACGAAAAGGTGTATTGAAAAACTATTGAACTGCTCATCAATTCGTTGTCGGAAAAATGATATCAGACTTGTCTGGGTCGTGACACTTCCCTTTAACCCTGATAACATCTATCTCAAAAGTCGAGAACTCGAGTTAGGATTGACGAGACCCGCAATAGACGACATTGATGATAAAGACGGAAAAATCAAGCGTGATTGAATCCAGACCTCAAGTTTGGAGACTTTCGAGGAATATGGATGCGATGAAACGAAACGAAAGCATCAGGTGTCGGATTTCGCACACTGAATTTAAGGAGAGATCGTCTCAAATGGAGAGCTTACTTTCAAATGAACAAGTAACATTTCTATATTCCGTTTCTTTTCTTGTTGTCCACACGTGTTTACCACCTTCATTTCCATCCGTGATCATAATGACACCCTGAGGATTTTACATTCTAAATTTTACTTGTATGAATTACTCTCACTCATGAAGATTTGGTATTTCTTTTGCCTAACGAATAGCCCACATACGTCCATCACAGTGGGGTTTCCCAGTTGAAAAGTTTACCGAAGAGTTCATTGCACGATTAATGCCAAGCGAACAGACGTCTGAAATAGGGCAAAACAAATGATTATGGTGTATTAGTGAAAGATAAGAGCAGGAACTTGACTGAGATTTGATAAGAAAACTAATAGTGATTTGATAAGGTTATGAGACTACATCACTTATCTGGCGCCCTTGTCATAACATTGTATAAACTTTTCAAATTGAGATTATTTTATTTAACCACCTTTAGTGGTGGTATGAATAGCAAATATACCCAGTGATGTAGAGTGATGTGCAAAACGTTTGCGTTTCAATTGGAAAACATATTTCTCCTATCCGGAGGTGCGTGCTCAAAAGGACGCCTGTTTTGACATCACTCTTTCTACGCTATATACTTACTTGTATACTTGGGTTCTTGAACGGTCCATCTTGACTAGTTGTGCGGACCCCAGCACACATTCCATTCGTCCCTTTGCTGCGCGACAGTCGTCCATGACGGTGGTCTAATTTGAGCATGGCTGCTGGTGCGAGGGTCATACCGTGATCTGAGATATATCGACAGCTAAGAGTACAGCTCCTTAATTTTTCTAACGAACACGTCCGTCCAAAGTGTAGGTGGTCGTCCTCGAGGACGCGCATACTGTCTTGGAATCCACTCTACAGTTCTTTTCGTCCATTTGTCTTCTGCTCTTCTCCGTATATGACCGGCCCATCTGTGCTTCGCTATAGATGCATAGACCTCTGGTCACGAAGATGTGATATGCCTTGAAATTTGAGCTACGTAAGCAGGCCAGATCTTGTGCGCAAAGACTGAATTTGAGAAGGCATCGTTCAAGCGCTCTGTGAGTTGTTCGTAGCAATCTTGACGTGGTCGAAGTATCAGCTCACATAAAATCTAATGATTTATTTACTGAGTTGACCACTAATTAAGAGCAAAAGAGATGTTCCTATCACATACGTAAATCTCAAGGATTGTTCCTCCTGAGTTGGCGCAAGGTCGGTATCAATTTACTTTGTTATTGTTGTTTTGCCCCGATGGTTGGCTGTGACTTCGCTTTCTCCAGAGACTAAACGAATTTTATGTAACGTTATTCATATAATTCGGAGAACGAACTGGTACTGGTTGGAGATTTGATTATGATTATTTTGGATTATCACATTGAATTTTCATGTTGGATTATGATACTGGCTGGAGATTTTTCATAAGAATTATCACCCGTTTTGTCAAAGAAGTACTACTCATCGCATTGTTCGCTATAAGGCTGTGTTTAATTTTTTTTTGCGCTTCAACGGCAACCGATGGATGAGGTTGTTACCGACTGGATTCCTCGGGTGTTTTGCCTCGATAGCTGGCTGTGACTTCGCTTTCTCCAGAGACCAAACGAATTTTATGTAACGTTATTCATATAATTCGGAGAACGAACTGGTACTGGTTGGAGATTTGGATTATGATTATTTTGGATTATCATATTGAATTTTTGTGTTGGATTATGATACTGGCCGGAAATTTTTCATAAGAATTATCACCCGTTTTGTCAAAGAACTACTACTCATCGCATTGTTCGCTATAAGGCTGTGTTTATTTTTTTTGCGCTTCAACGGCAACCGATGGATGAGGTTGTTACCGACTGGATTCCTCGGGTGTTTTGCCTCGATAGCTGGCTGTGACTTCGCTTTCTCCAGAGACCAAACGAATTTTATGTAACGTTATTCATATAATTCGGAGAACGAACTGGTACTGGTTGGAGATTTGGATTATGATTATTTTGAATTATCATATTGGATTTTGATGTTGGATTATGGTACTGGTTGGAAATTTTTCATAAGAATTATCACCCGTTTTGTCAAAAAAGTACTACTCATCGCATTGTTCGCTATAAAATTATGTTTGATTTTTTTTTTTTGCGCTTCAACGGCAACCGATGGACGAGGTTGTTACCGACTGGATTCCTCGGGATATCAAGCGCTCTGCAGGAGGACCACCGACCCGATGGTGCGATTTCTTTACAAAAGACTTAGAAGAAAGATATGAAGCTCAGCGAATCCCTAAAGCGAGGAGGACCCACTGGGCTACTCTTGCACGCGATAAGGAAAAATGGAACTGTTGCTGGTACCCGCTGGAGTCACTCGACGATCAACGGCACAACAGGTGATACAGGTGTGAAGGCTATGTTTTTCACGTGGAATGACGTTCAAACCCATTGAACCTCCCAATACTGTTATCATATATCAAAAAAGATTCGTTTTTATTAGTTTTATATCTTATTTATAAGGGAATATTGTCAAAGAGATATTCCGTTTCAACAGAAGAATGATCGTATCAGTTTAATTCTCTTAAAATTCTATTTCATTCGCTTTACAATATAGCATAAGTAATCAAACCATATCCAGCTTGATAGCTCATTTTGATGGTTCTACTAGTGCCTGAGTATCAGACGCATAGAGCTCGTGTGAGTAGGATGAGGAAGTATCGCTCTGGCTTTCCGTAGTACTCAAAACATCCTGTAACTCAGTCATTTCCGCTACGCATGAAGTCAAATTGCGTCAAGTACGATTCTTCCAAATCTACAAACGTTAATTTTTATACATTGATGTCCTCAGACACTCAGGAAAATGCCATCAAATTAGATGCTCTTTTACTGTGACACAGCCTAAATCTGACTAGATATTTCTCGTTATAATCGACTAGAATCTCTTATTCAGCTGCTTTTTGACAGAGCTATAACGTTACCTCCCAAGTGGTTTACTGCCTTATCGTGGCTGTGAGGTGTTCCTCGGTGTCGGTGTAGTGCGAAGTTCAATCCCTCAACAGGGCCACCAAATCTGAGAAGTCCAAAGTTTCCACTCAGAAAGCCCAGCTAAGAGTAAACAATACCAGGGATGACCACAGTCTTGGTAGCTTCTAGTCACATGGTGATAATTTCCCTCTGATCCACAAGGGCCAGAGATTGCTCTAATGTGGTCACGTCCTGAAGAAGTTTGGGCTAGGCTTACCTCGGAATTTCAGGGAACAATACAGCACGAGCCGTTCAATTATTTAAGCCGGGCATGATGTTATAACCATCGATATGCTGAACTTCGAACCTCGGCCGGGAGCTGGATCCGCGACTAATCCTTTCCGTCGGCGCGTGCTAACCACTGTATTACGGGACCTGAGCTTCTCCTATCACTCCCTCTGCGGTACAGGGTATCGATTCTATCAGCAACCGCAACCACCAACAACCTGGTCGGTGGCCAGATATCGGCATTGAACTCAGCTGAGCTTGAGTTGGAAGTTTTGTATATCACTCAATGTTATTGGATTTCCCCTCACAATCGACAATAATTATTATCTAGTTGCTTTTCAATAGTGGTATAACATCACGACTATTTGTCCAAAATGTTGAGTGATTTGCAGAATTTTTGAGCCGCCAGCGGGAGTCGAACCCACGCCCCGCCCACTCCGACCGACATCGCCCATCCTATTTCTCTCTCTCCGACAATACCGCGCCCCTCTGTGTTTCACTATTTCTACACCATCCCCCGAAGTGCACCTCGCAAAGTTAAGGATTAGGTCCTAATACTATGGAGAATTGCTTACTTTTTCTTTTGTGAATCTTTTTTCTATTATTTTACTACTACTTATTATTATTATTACTATTACTATTATTATTATTATTATTGCCTATCGTTTATCTATTACTTATTACTTATTCACTATTTATTTATTGCTTTTTACAACTGATTTAGCTTTATTACTTTTTTAGACATTTTATTAATCCATCTTCACCTTTTTCACTTTGCGATCTCAGTACTTCTAGCATTCAATTCCTTTGTATTTTCGTCTTCTTCTTGAACGCCGTAGAATACTGGTTGACCGAGTCTCCTTGCAATCTAGAGGTTAGCCTGGATGTGGCGTTCCATAGGGACGTTGTTGTTGACTGCCGGAGAGAGTCGGCGGATGGAGCTCGGCCCCACGCGCGCCGCGACGAGCACCACAACCAGTCGGCCACGGCACGCCCTATAATCCTGCTTGTAACATCATAATATATTTGCATATCACATGTCATAGGAGGTGACAATATTACAATTGAATGAACAGCAATGCATTAAGTGCGTCCCCATGCTAGGGGTCAGAGATGCAGGGGAGATGGAGTGGACCGTCCAACGTTGCTACGCTGGGGCTAGAGTTGCGGAGGACAGGTGGGTCCACGGTCCCGAAAGGGTTAACCGCGAGATTATCAACCAATCATTCAACGCTTTTTGTTGATGAAGCCACCATCCCATCATCGACTCCGAAGAAAACGAAGACGTCGAAACCTCGTGCTATTGGCTAAATCAACAAGGGATACGAGTTGTTTATATGAATTTTAGAACAAAAAAGGGTGAATAATTGTGATTTTTGAGTTAAAATTGTCAAATAGGCTGTGCATGAATTGGCCTTTTATGTATCTTACCTTGAAATCGATCGGGAAGTTAAGTATTTAGGCTTCGTTTCCACAAAGTTCGCTCCCCGACACATTTTCCTCTTGAGATTTATTCCCTGCCAAGTTCCTTTCTTTTCCCTTTGAGACTTGGTCTACACGCGGTTTGCCCAATTCTTTTTGCAAGAGAAATTCTTTTTATCCAACCGCTTTTTTCGGTAATATGATGCTATAAATACACTCAATGATGTTGAGTTGTGTGCAAAATTTGACGTCAGGCGGGATTCGAACCCGCATTCCAACCTTTCCTGGTAGCAAAACAGACGTCGGCGGTGCAATCACACTCCCCTGGAAGGAGTGAAATGCAGGTTCGAGTCTCGTTTGACGCCCAAGTTTCGCTCATCATTGAACCTCTTTAGAAAATTTTCCCCTATTAAGACTTACTTTTCCCGAGTTTTTCCTACTCTTTTTTTCATTTAGGCTTGTTTTCTTGCGAGTTTTCTTACCACTTTACCCATTTAGGCTTGGTTCCCATAAAGTTCACCTTCACTTCTCCCTTTCTAGGCTTGGTTTCCATATGGTTTGTCTACACTTTTCCCTATTTAGGCTTTGTTTTCTCAAGATATTCCCTAGATTTGTTCTCAGTCAGTTACTAGGTTTTCTCAAACTTTTTCCCGTTTACGTTTGGCTTCCTTTTTTCACAAGATTTTCCTGTACTTTTTCCATTTAGGCTTCGTTTTCAGGAAGATGTTCCTCATCCACAAAGTTTGCCTAAACTTTCGTCTCTCTAGGCTTGGTTTTTGAAAATTCCCCTGTTTTTTTCTGTGTAGGCTTGTTTTCCTCAAGGTTTTCCTTCACTTTTTCCATCTAGGCTTTTAGTTTCAACAAAGTTTGTCTACATTTTTATAAATAGGCTTTGTATCCACAAGGTTTGGCTAAACTTCCTCCCTAAATAGACTTGACAGACTTGCTTTTACAAAGTTTGTTCGCCCCACTTTTTTCTCGATTTTGGAACGGAAGTTGATCAGTTACTTATTGAGGTCTTCTGCCTCAAACGAGCCTTACACTTCCTACATTTGTGATAAATTCAGTGAATTCTTGTTTGAGAAATTCAGGTTCTTTTCCGTTAGGCAGCACCGGATGAAGAACGATCTTTCTAGCTAGGCAAGATCTTTTCATAAGAGTGTCAGTAGTTATTCGAAAACTCAAACCTTGGCTACTGCGCTACGTATCCTTTTTTTTCGTAAACACCCTTTTATAACGCTGTAAAATTCAAAACAAAATTATGTTGTACATCGGCCGCGTAATTTTTACAATTACGTCGCTAGAAGCACCAAAATCGTTCGAATGTGTTGAGGGAATCTTGTAGTATCAGAGTCATACGTTTGATCTGGAGTTTTTTTCGAAGCGGAGGAAAAGTTCCCAGACGAATGACAAAAATTGCACTTTACATGTGATGCAAAAACGTATTTCGATCGATCGATCGCGCGTCGGCGCATCGAATCCACGGCGACCGCATACCCGATCGCACATAGTCGGTTAAGAAACGCGCCGAAGATGTGAACTTGATCTTATTTACTCTGTTACAGTGCAGTAAAACGGTCTTTCTGGAAAATAACCACAGCTCTCGAATCGTGGAAATTTGCGTTATCGAATGGTTACCTACAGTCTTAAGGAAGGGCTTTGCTCTGCGAAAAATATGCGGTTGTGAAACAGAACTATTTTCCTTTCGCTGAAGTGTTATAGAATGACTTTTTTAAAAAAATGGCCGTTTAGCATAGTAGCTAGAGATTTAAGCTTTCAAACGATTACTAACACTCTCATGAAAATTTCTTGTCCAGCGAGAGGAATCGTCTCTTCATCTCCGCTGTCTAACGGATAAGTGCCGAAATTCACTACCGAATTTCATGAAACAAGTGTGCCAATGAAAAGTCTATTTTGTTGAAGAATCTTTATCTTACTGGTTATTCAACATATTGATGAAACAGGTAGCAAAGCGATGGCTTTGGTGGTGTATGTAGTGACAACACACGTCCCCAGTATCGGTGAAACGCGGGTTCAATTCCCGCTTGGAAACGGAAGCTTTGCATATTGCTGAAAGTTTGATTTTTTCCCTGATTCTTCACCATTTTGAACTGACTGTTTGTACGTGGTTTTCTTCTTTCTCTAAATTATTTAATTTTGTAATTGGTATGGTTCTACACTTCGTTCTTTCTCAGTTAGCGCTTCAATTTGCTCCAACAGGTTTTCTTTCAAATGGCAGTAATCCTTGTATTTTTTCAGATTTGAACTTGCTAAACACAATCGCCATGAGACGAAAATATTGCTGAGATCTGAGCTTTCTTGAGGTCGATGCTCTTCACCGCAGCGCTAAGTTATTTTTTATCACGTGGAGCTCGATATTCTTGCTTGACTACGTCCTTCGAGTAAAGAATTTTGTTCCATATCTGAATTTCGCCAATAAGTATGGCCTGGAGATCAGCCCTTTTCAGGTTTGTTAGTGTTTTTTTTTTCTTTTGAACCAATCAAATAGTGATCTTTTCAAGCCTTTTCCATTTGGTCGACAGCTTGCAGCTTTCTATTCAATGCACATTGATTAGAATTGATAATTTTTTGATCATGTCTGATAAGGATATAAAGCGATTTCTCTGCTTGTCGAGTGTATTTCGCTTGTAGTCATGGAGATCTCAGAAACCACAGGAAATGCTGATAACATTCAGACTTTCTTATTAAACTTTACGTTTAGCTACGTCTATATGTGGCACGTTACAATGAAGGGGCTTATCTACCGGCCAACAATGATATGCCAATCACGCGGAAGATCAAGTCGTTGTGGTTCTCATTTGGAGCTGTGACGGCTTTTGTCTGTTTGATTGGGATCACCGCATATCTGTCTCATCTTCTCTATCGTGGTAAGCTCATCGATATGCGCTTCTCTTTTTTGTTAGTGTGGTATCTCTCCTCCCGGATAGTCTCGAAACGAGTGATCTTAGAAAGGAAATTAGGTAACCACTAGATGAAGTACTTTAGCTGAAATTGCTTAGCATAGTGTTTCACTTGTGTTCTTAACGACCTGACCCAATATGTGACGCAGTGTGGTCAACACAATCCGGGCGGTGTGCTTTTTCGTTCGATTAGGGTCTTTGTGCTCCGAAAGCTTTATTTTAGGTTGTTCCATAAGTTATCGCGCTAGAGCCATCAACACCAAATTTATCAACCAGAAGTCAGTTCAAAAATGGAAAATTTTGGTACCGTTTGATTGCGCATATCTTTGTGAACGTCTTGGTATACAACTTTCCAATACTTACTCAGAAGAGCTGTCCTGGAACAAATTTGCTTGCTACTCATGCCCGAAGGGTATGTAGGGGAAAATGCTAGTGAAGTGGTACGCAAGATCAATGGAGCATCCTGTGGATGGCCCGAGCGTGACTGATCATTGAGACTGTCTTTTCTGGCTTTGGACTTCGCGAACCACTTTCCAGTCGTCCTGTAACCGCGTCGTCGTCCTAAGCTCCACAAATCTTGCACGCCGCTTCATTGTACTTTCGCCTCCGCGTCATTCGTGCATGAGTAGCAAGCGAATTTGTTTCCAAGACAGCTCCATTTTAAAAGCAAGTATAGATAAGTCTATACTAAAATGTTTGCAGGAAAATACGCAATAGAATAATATCAGAATCATGCAGTCTTAATTGATTCTGGTTAATATTCCCAAGACCGATATCTATGAACCTCGGCATGCTTCAATAATACCTAATTTTCTTCTTAAGCCAGGCATGAAATGCTACCATTAGGTGGTAAAGCTTCGTGTCTGTATAATAAGGTTTGGTGTTTATTGCTCTAGTGCCACAACTTGTAAAACGACCTAATGTCTTTCATGGGAACCGACTTTGATAGGATCCACTGGTTTTGACTTGGCCTTTCTATTGTTCAGTTCCTAGTAAATATAAGGAGTTTCCTGGCCAGAAAAAGGTAGCTTTAGATGGGTGAAATTTAGAGGATAGTTCGATTGTGCCTAAACATTTTTCTGCCTCTGCTGTGCAGAATGTGTTATAATTGCGTTTAAAATCTGCGGCGCGCCTGGCGACCTGTGAGGGGTCGTAGAAGGGTGTGTAAAGTATATTTTGGGAGGAGTGTGCAAGTTTATTTCTTTATGTGAGTAGTTATAATTGATGTATTGCAGATGTTTCGTACTTGTTGTCTCTCCGTCCTAAAGTCGCTCCATACCGGTCCATTTCCTATCCCGTACCAACACTCGCTAAATCAGAGGTATTGGTTCTGTGTATTGTGGAAATTCAGTGCTCAATATTTACAATATATTAGTAGTATAGGCTCCATCACAGATTTCATGTGATACTAGTTGCAGTCGAATTAGACTTTCTATATTTGAAATCTAAATAAATAGCCTTGTTAGGTCATTCTCATATCGCCAACATAAACAGACGCCATTTCTTATGAATCAGATGTGTACTTTTCACGTAAATAGGCTGTTGCTAGGAAATCGGTGGTAGATGGGCTTGATCGCTATTAGGGGCAGAAACTCTCATTATTAATCAATCCCTGTTGAATGCGCCATCTATCTGCTTCATCAAGCTTTGGTAGATGTGATTGAATGCATATCTGGCCTACACAATCACTTACGGTGTGTTACCGATATATCAGATCAGTGCTGCTATTCTCCCAGATTAGTACGGTACCATTTCGCCGATCTCGGAGAGACGGAAGTTTAGTAAGTGTGCGAGGCGGGATCGAGCCATTAGACACTGCGACACGCGCATCCGCTCTGCTGTTATGAGTGGAAATTCTGAACTCATTTTCGGAGATTTTTTTTTTCTTAAGATTTCATTTGAACTCTGGATTGTAGTGTATATGTGCACTATCTACTGTGTCATCATTTAAGACTATCATTATGTCTTAGGCACCAAAAATTGACGACCTTCCTCCATCACCAACTGAGGAATTTGATGTTCTAGATGGTTCCGCTGGATCAGAAACTGGTTAGTATCCTATTCTTCCTGAAGGTTTAAGGTTATCGATTGTTTTTAATTCGGATTAAGAGCTTTCATTGACTGTTTCCTAGGGTTGGTGCCCATCATCCCTGGAGTGAACTTACCTTGGAGTCATATACCCATCTTCGTAATTGTTTTAGCTATAGCAGCTATAATACACGAGGTTATGCCCACTCTAGTTTATTTGTCGATTATATTTTATCTACTTTGTTATTTTATTTTTTGTACGTATTATATTGTATGAAAACATCTTGCCTTGTCATTCATAAGTCTATTTATATCTTCTCATGTTCTTCAGTTGGGTCACTCGTCGGCTGCGAGAACATATAATGTTCGTGTGAATGGTTTTGGGCTGTTTTTGCTTGGATTATACCCTGGAGCTTTTACCGACATCGACCAGGAGTCTTTGAGTATGTTTATCTTAGTTTTCATATAGAAAAACTATGAAAGATACCGATGTTTTGCTAAAATTTCCTATGGTTTAGGACGTAGCCACCCTCGTCATCGCTTGGAAGTATTTGGTGGAGGTATCTGGCATAACCTCGTTCTAGCTGGTATTGCATATTTGATATTCATCTGGACACCCTACATTCTTTCTCCACTTTTCGTCCAAGGTCAAGGTGTAACCGTGACAGGTCAGTTTTCTGAGACGGATTGACTGCTTTAGACTCTACTTCTTGGCAATTATTTTGAGTAAATAATCATGTGTAAAGTTGTTCTGCACTAGGTGTTGATAGTCGATCTGGTCTTTACGGTGTTGGTGGCTTGTCAGTCGGAGATGTAGTCGTGTCTATCGATGACTGTATTATTCGAAAACACGAGGACTGGCGAGAATGCGTACAGCATCTGGAGAAGGTGAAAAACGGTCGATGTGTCCCACGTTCGGTCATCGATGCTTCGTTGGCTACGAAGGTCTGTTGTGTCAGTCCTTTTCGAACGGCTGTTGATCGATTTTTGCAAGCGGCGCGCAATTTTCGTTGTTCAATAAGGTATTTTCGGTACTTTTCCCGCTTACTAGCAAGATTATAAGCTGTTCCTTTTCGCTGTACAAGAACTTTTCATAAGAGTGTTAGTAATTATTCGAAAGCTTAACTCTCTGGCTAGCCATTACATGCCCTTTTTCGAAAAGCATTTATAACGTTCCAGCGAAAGGAAAACATTTGTTTCCACACACGCGTTTTTCTCACAAGACAGAGTTCTTATTTTAGACTACTAGTAATCATTCGATAGCGTAAAATCTGACGATTCCAACGCTGTGCTTATTTTCTGGAAAGGCCGTTACTCTGCAGAGCAGCTGGGACAATAAGATTGATTTACATATGCAGGCACGTGTTTTTGCTTGATCCACGTGTTGCGTGACGGGGGCAATGGAGCAGGGGTGATGCCACGATCATTGATCGATGGCGTCAAGGCGCATCACATGCGAAGTAGATTCGCTTCTGGTTAATGGGTAATGATTCCCCGCTTCGAAAGAAACTCCACAGAAGACGTATGACTCTGATATCAAGAGATTTTCTCTTGACCTTCATATACTTTTCGTGCTTCCAGCGAACTAAGAGTCGACTTGCGTGGCCGATGTTGTGAAACATAATTTTAGTTTGAATTTTACAGTCTTATAAAGTGGTCTTTTCAAATACCGACCAAGTATGACGCTAGCGAGAGATTTTGGTAAGCGAATGATCACTAAATTTTTTTTTATGAAAAGTTCTTATCCAGTGAAAAGGATCGGCATACAATATTGTGCTACTTATCAGAAATGAATCTTTTTTTTGGCTTGACAAAGAACTTCAAATTTTCTGTATCACTAAAGTAGAACATAATTTCTTGGACACGCTCATAAACTTTTTTCCCAAGAGAACTCTTATGTGCCAAGAAAACTTCGAGTGTGAAAACAATATTTATATCGCTCCTATAGCGCCCTACGAAGGATAAAAAAAGGATAAAGCTCTCGGCTTTGATCAATCCCTGAGGGATGCGCCATGCATTCGACTTCTATTTTTAACTTCGTTTGAGGTGATTGAATGCATATCTGGCCTTTGCAATGACTCGCGGTGGTCTCCCGCTGAACCGAGTCAGTGCTGCTTATCCTCTCGGACAAGTCTGAGACCTGCCTGGTACCAATTTACCGACCCCGGAGGAATGGATGGCTTGGTGAGCCATGAGCGCGAGATCGAACCATTGACCTCGTGTACGACGCAGAGCGCCTCTAACCACTGCGCCACATGCGCTCTTGCCCTACAAAGACATCACAAAAAAAGATTTTTTCTTCGAAATCATCTAGATTTGTGCTAATGAATGAATATATATATATATATATTTTAATGAAAAGCTATCCACAGACATTAGCCCTACAAACAGCATCTTGAGGTGAAACATATTCTTATTTTCTCTGCTGCAGTGTATCAGAAGGTATTTTTCACAGAGCGAGCAAAGTACTGAATTTATTGAGATTTGAGCTTTTGGGCATCTATTGAAATTCCATTAAAGAAGCTTTGTTCAGTGATAACAGCCTCTGAAAAGTTGAGAGTCGATAACGGCCCTCACCGTCCGAAAAGGATTAAGTTAGCTCATTTTGTTGTTGCTTTGTCATCTCGGTTGCTGCTTAAGCGCTATAAATTAAAATTTTTGAACGCACTCATAGTTCATGGCCTATCTTAATTTGCATATTTCACCGGATTTTAGTCTCACAGTAAACTCCTTTTGTGTGTATGTGCTACGAATTACTATGCAGACGTATTTTATAGACATCGATGTCAATTGATGAACTCCACTGTTGTGATGATTTTGCAAACATCACCTACGCTCACATGTGCTTCGAATCTATCTTACGTGTGACCATCAAGAATTTCGTCACTAAGGCGAATTCGCTAAATCGCCTGCTTCGTCTCAATTCGCTTGAAGTTTGTACATTTGATCTATTTCCGACCAGGTGTCCATCTTTAACCTTTGTTTGATTGGCATTCGTAACTACATAGTTCAATCTTTCAGCCAACCGAAGCTGTCCACGAAAACCAAAAGCGTTTTCGACAATTCAGTTGTCTTTCAGCTCAGTACGTGACTGCCCAACCTGCCTGTAACAATACCATAGTTTGCACGAAGGTGACTTTTGCTCATGTTTACTAATATAGAGATTGATTTATGTCCTTTTGTAACATACTTTTATACCAGCATTTCTATAGCAATAATCAGAATGATTCGAAAATATGAGGTGTCAGGGCGCTATAAGGTCATTTGGTTCTACTGGATATTGAGTAAAGTTCAAATTTTGCCCTATGCAGGCTCATAGAGGACTTAAATTGTGGAGATGTCCAAAACAACAAACATTCTACATTTTTATCTCTTTTATATGACCCTTGACCACGTTGATATGCGAATCCACTACTTCTAGTATTTGATTCCACCCGTATTCATTTGGACAGATATCCGTGCATTCTTCGAAATGACTAGTCTAGGGGGTCTCCAGTTGAATGCGGAAGTCGAACCATCACATTGCGTCTTAACAACGTGGATCACTAACCACTTGGCTACCGTCTCAATTATATTCGGAGTCTTTTTCATTTTTGCAGTAGTTTTCGGCATTTATACAGAAGATTTGCTCCTATCACAACAGTAAGGTAATACGAACTTAAGCTGCGATGTATATTGGGAGTTCATTCTTACCAATGACTGCACATCAACTAAAATTGTTACGTACGACCAATACATTCTTGACTCACGAACACTAATTGGATTGCATTCGTTGCACGCTGTCACGCGTTTTTGTAATCGACAGAGATCATAACAAGAGCATGTGATATTGCCAACTTTTAAAGACTCTGCGTATGATTTGGATATGATGCATGCAGGAGAGTCTTTTCGGTATCGAGTTTGTTGACTGTTAAGCTTCATCCTGTGTTCTTGGTACTGTTTATGATTTTAAGGGAATAACTTTTACAGCGCCCTCAATATATAAATCAGGCACTACTGACAATTCTGTCGATCACCTTTATTGAGCAGATTGACCGTGCTCGATCCTCATTAGTCAAGGATTTTTCCTTTTAAAGCTAGTCTGTCATATGTTGAGAGTTTATCAGTCGAGAATGCTTCAATTGATTTAGTTCTACTGGTGATTATATTAGAGTAGTTAGGCTTTGTAGTCTATTGTGAGTGGGTCTGTGTTGTGGTGCCGTAAGGGTCACTCGATTGTCTTAATTATTCCTGCCACGCGGGTCTTCTAGTATTTATTGGATGAAGGACGGTGCTGATCCTGAGACGTAAACCATGTCCACTTCTGTAACGAACAACCTATCACAGATAACAATTACAACATAATTGCAATTGAGGAAACATCAATCACGATATATAGCTCAATGTTAACAGTTCATGATGATGCAATAGACGTGAGCTAAGTGTAAGATGCCCCTCAACCCCAGATCTCTAGATGAATGAGAGGAGCTAAATATTGTAAGGAGCAATCAACTATTCACATAAGCATTATACAACGGCATGAACTACAGTACGCCATGATCAGGATAATCTAGAGCCAAGAGAGGTGGAAGTCACATCCGAAATCCAAGTGGCGTGCTGTATGCACAAATGGAAGTGTTTGTGAGCGTGACTATCATGCCAATCGTCCGCAGATGTTCGCCTGCACTTGACTGACAAACGCAGTTCGGTCGCCGGCTGCAAGTCGAAAAACGAGCCATTCGCCATCCGAAGACACTGACGGCTGCTATGACCAATTGCCTGACTTTTTTGGTTATGTAGAATTAGAATATTAACTATTTGACGATATGCGATATAGTAAGCGTGGAAGTGAAAGGAAAGTAGCAGTCATTTGGGGAAAGCACTGATCATATGGATTATGGGAAGTTGGTGTAATGTGTAGTTTTCGGGCTTATAGAATTCTACTGTAACGTATTCTCCTCCTGAAGCTGTGCCTTTCTCTATGCTCACGGTTATAAATCGAATTTCGAATCTCAGAAATCCGTAGTGCTTTCTCTCTAGCAATGATTTCGTGCTTTTGAATTGAGAGTTGTAGAGACAGAAAACATTGCTTGGAATCTAACCAATCTCTGTCAGAAAGATAGCGAAACGTGTTCACACGCATTGAACTGTTCTTATTCAAATTGGCCCTCTTCTGGGTTTCTCTCCTACAGTTTTTGATACGTAAAGGACGCATTTCCATAACTAAATCGGTGATATAAAGGTGTGAAAAGGTATCATACTTTACCTAACACATGCCATAGTGTTTGGCACTCCCCCTTTTTCTTGTATGAAATAACATTAAGGAGTGATGAGGACTGGCGTTTGACTAAACTATTTTGATATAGTAGGGGCGCAGCAAGAAACTCTCAGTGAAGTATCGTAGAGGACTGGTCTGCATTGCGACTTATTGGCGTTTCGAAATCCTGGATTTCATGATTTTTCGATCGTCTCATCACCGAACGTCGTAGCAGAAGCATATACTGTGAGGGTTACCGAGCTTAGCAGTTTTCTGCTTTTCTGTTAATCCGTTTTGCTAGTCAGTTAATGTCGAAGTAGTCTTAGATGCTCTTAGGTTCGATAGAGGCAGTCGCCGTCTTTGTGAATCTGAGGAGCTTTTGCCTGCAAGATTATCGCTGGGACGAAAATATGGCATTGTTTTACTCAGCAGGCTTTTGGTGAAAACGTTGTTCTTTTTTCGGGACTACAGAAATATTTGGGAAACGCGGACCTCTCTATATTGCATTACGTCATCTAGATATCCCTGTCCAACAAGACACTCAACGTTTGAGGAAAGTGTGTCTAAACAGCAAGTTTTTCTATCAGTATCGGAACCATCTACTGTTTACCAATTCGGTCGATAACTTAGTCTTCCAAGTTCTGCCTGTTTCTGCAAGTGAACTTGAATGTAGGTTTTCCCTTATTTGTTTTCAGAGAGTAGTTGGGGCATCTCAAATAAAGACTGTCTCTCCTAGATCTATGTTTTCTGTGTTTTCCACTAACTAATAATATTTACTTGGACCTAAGCTAAAATGTTGTTTTAGGATAGAGAGGGCGAGGAGCGGATATGCGTGTTCGCAGCACTGTTCAACGGTACACAATTGGCTCGCATTTCTGTTAGGAACCAACCGAGACCGGTTCTATATGTTGGAAATTTAGATGAGGTTCGTTTCGCTCTGCTCATGTTCTTCACGTTTTGAATTTTTAGTTAGTTCTTAGCTTTTTTCAGCTCATCACATATGTACGAATAGATCCATTAGTCGCTCGTTTCTCGTGGGTACCACATTATTGGGCCGAATCAGTTGAGCTGATTCCCAAATATCTCTTCACTCTATCTTTGGCTCTCGGTCTACTCAACAGCGTACCTTGTTATGCATTAGACGGGCAATATATCATTATAACGTGTGTTAATTGGGCATGTAAAGTATTTTCAAGACGGTACGTTGAATGGTAATCTGTTATTTTCTTTTCCCATTACTAATTATTGGTTCTTCTGAACGTATATTATACGTTATTACAAAACTCTGACCAATTCGAGGATCTTAGGTGCTGATAATGTACTACTTAATCTAATGAGTTCTTTTTTCCACCGATTTTAACACTTTTATGATGTGATGATCATTTATCCAAGGGTATATATATATATATATATATATATATATACGCCCATATGTAGATGCGTATGCATATACACGTACATGTGTGTATATACATGTATGTATGAATACGCACGTACATATATATATGTATATATATTATATACATACATATACATATTTATACATATATATATATATGTATATATATATATATATATATATATATATATATATATCACCTGTCACCTGTTGTCCCGTTGATCGTCGAGTGACTCGAGCGGGTACCAGCAACTCTTCCATTTTTCCCTATCGCGCGCAAGAGTAGCCCAGTGGGTCCTCCTTGCTCTAGGAATTCGCTGAGCATCATATCTTTCTTCCATCGCTTTCGTGAAGAAATCGGACCAACGGGTCAGTGGTCTTCCTTTAGAGCGCTTGACGTCCCGAGGAATCCAGTCGGTAACGGCTCTCGTCCATCGGTTGTCGTTGAAGCGCATCACGTGTCCGGCCCACCTTATTTTCGATATCCTGGCATGTAGAACGGCGTCTCTGATTTTCGATCGTTGACGTAGGTCGGAAGTTCGGATCCTTTGTCTCATTTGCGAAATACGAGATACTCCTAGCATCGACCTTTCGACTGCGCGTTCGATAACGGCAAGTGATCTTTCATCCTGCTTACGTAGCGACCAGGTTTCTGCTGCATACGTTAGGGCAGGGATAATTGTCGAGTCGAAAAGGTGGGCACGGAGTCGGATGTTCTTTGTCCTCTTCACTACATCTTCGATGCTCTTAAACGTTCCCCAAGCCGCTCGTTTCCTCCTGCTCAACTCTGGGGCTAGGTCGTTCATCATGTTGATTTCACGACCTAGATAGATGTAACTGGAGCATTCGGAAATTGTCGTTCCGTTGAGCGTGAATGGGGCATTGGAAACCCATCCGTTCCTCATGAACATTGTTTTCGTTAGATTCAGTTGAAGACCGATCTTTCCACAGGCGTTATCGAAATCAGTCAACATTCGTTCCGCTTGGCTGATGTTTGGTGTTATGAGAACGATATCGTCAGCAAAGCGAAGATGGTTTAATTGTCGACCGTCAATTTTCACTCCCATTTCGTCCCATTCTAATGTTCGCATGACGTTTTGTAGGGTGGCAGTGAATAGTTTTGGCGATATTGTATCGCCTTGTCGAACCCCTCTTCTTACGTCAATGGTGATATTGTTGTAGAATGGAGATATTCTGGTCGTGAAATCTTTATAAAGCTCACGAAGGATCATTATGTACCGAGTAGGGACGCCCTGGTTATCCAGAGCCTCTATAACCGCTTCTGTTTCCACTGAATCAAAGGCTTTCTTCAGATCGATAAAAGTGAGACAGAGTGGTTGTTTGTACTCTCGCGAAACTTCAATGAGTCTTGTGATCGTGTGGATGTGGTCCATGGTACCAAATCCTTTTCTGAACCCTGCTTGTTCGCATGGCTGTCCTTCGTCCAGTGTTCTGTCAATCCTCTTCAGGATGACTCGAGTAAAGAGTTTATAGACAACGGACAGCAAGCAGATTGGGCGATAATTGCCTATGTCGTGAAGGTCTCCCTTTTTGAACAACAATACGGTCTTGCTGGTTTTCCATAGAATGGGGACCTTGCATTCTGACAGGTAGCGAGTGAAGAGCCGAGCCAGGGTGTTGATGAGAACTGGCGGCAGATTCTTCAGGTGTTCTGGTCTAATCCTGTCTGGACCGGGTGTTGTTCTGTTTTTCACCGGCGATATAGCATGTCGGATTTCGGAAGGAAGGACCGGTGGAACGACATATTCATCCTCTTTCAATTTATATGACGGTAAGAGAACATGGCTAGCGAAGAGATCCGAGTAGTACTGGTGGATGATTTTCTCCATAGCCCTTCTGGAAGCTGTAAGTGTCCCGTCAGGGTATCGGAGTGCAATCATCTTGGTCTTATAGTTGGCGAAGCCTCGCTGGGCTTTGCGAATGCTCTTCCCAGCTTCTGCAGCTTCTGCCATAACTGCTGCTCTCCTCTCTTTAAGGTCTTCTTTTATCGCTTCTCTGCATCGTTTCGCAAGTTCGGACGTAAGGTTTCGGTTGCCTGCAGCTCGTGCGATTCCACGTTGACGTATCAGCTCGAGTGTCTGCGGAGACAAGCGTCTCTTCGTTACCTTAGGACTTTCGGCTTTTTTAGCGCCAACGTGAAGATATTCAACGAGTCGATCGTATTCTTCGTCGATGTTGTCGACAACGGTATCTTCCCAAGAGCCGACTAATGATTTAAATACATCCCAGTTTATGGTAGTTCTGGGACTTCGTTGTTTGAATTTAGCGGCTTTCTCTCCTCTTCTCGAAAATCGGAACGTTGCGCGAAGGAGGCGATGGTCTGATCCCGTGTAGAACTTGGGAACAACAGCGACGTCGGTCAGGCAAAACCTTCGATTTACTATGATGTGATCTATTTCGTTATGGTACTCTCCATTGGGAGACTCCCACGTCCATCGCTGAGAGAGAGGCTTTTGGAATTGCGAGTTACCATGGATGGTTTGGGTCGTCATGATAAACTCGGATAGCCTCTCACCCTGTTCATTCCATTCTAGTCCGTGGGTCCCTATGTGACGTTCTTCAGACGTTCTTCTAGGTCCAATTTTTGCGTTAAAATCTCCAACAATGACCTTGAAGAATGTATGATCTTCTCTGAAGAATTTTTCGAGGTCCATATAGAACGCTTCGACTTCGTCTTCGTCATAGC
This sequence comes from Parelaphostrongylus tenuis, assembly GCA_019055375.1. Lineage (NCBI taxonomy): Eukaryota > Metazoa > Nematoda > Chromadorea > Rhabditida > Metastrongylidae > Parelaphostrongylus > Parelaphostrongylus tenuis. Next base: position 45,634 of record JAHQIW010001026.1, read on the forward strand.
TTGATGTTGGTGCGTAAGCAACGAAGATCGTCAAAGCCGGCATAGAACCACATCGTTTCAACCGTAATCGTCCGATGCGGGTTGTTAGTTGTTCGAACGAATCAATGTTCACGGTCAAATTCGATTTGACGAGGACACCAACGCCACCGACACCTCTGCGATCGCATGTTCCAAGGAACAGTTCTTCTCCGGTGTCATAGACAGCGTGAAAAGGATGGCGCCTTCTCGTCTCAGCCAGGCTAATGACGTCGTACCTTATTCTTCTTGCTTGAATCAACAGATCTTCTACAGCGGATTGTTGAGCAAGGGTTCTTGCATTGTAGGTACAGATCGTCATTTTAGTCCGTTTCGATCTTGGCAGCCTAGTTCGGCCCTGAGATTTTAGCAGCCTCTCCGTACTCGTCCTACCTGGCGCTGCCGTACCAGGGGCTCTTTCGGGGTCAGGGGAATGAGGCCCATATTTGTTACTGTTTTTGGCATTTTTGATACCCAACGTGTAGCTTGCCAGGCTCTAAACGTGGGGGCTGGGTACTCACGAGTAGCTTGCCAGTCTCTCTCGGAGGAGCGGGAGGAGCTTATTTGTTGGAGGCGACTCCTAACCGCCTCCCATGTACTTCTCAGCAGCTTGATTGCAGGCTTTTGGCCGACTTGACTCGTAGAAATAGAGTTTTGTCAAGTCGGCACTGCAGAAGCAGGGAGCTCGTCCCCTGAATCCACCTGCGTCTCTGGGAAGCACACGGTCGCTTTTGGTTCGCGTTTTATTCCCCTATCCACCACCTGGGGACGCGCCACGTGCCCTCGCGACTAACCGGGCGGGATCCCTCAAAGAGGGAGGTCCGTGGATTATATATATATTATATATATATATATATTAATATATATGAGTGATATGCAAAACTGGTCACCTTAGACGGAAGTTGATCCCGCCTTCCATATACTAGGACTTTAAGGTAAGGGTAAAATGCTAGATCAGCTGTGCCTGATTTTCGAGTTTTGCTTATCAGTCAGTATTTTTCAATGTATTAGTTACTATGCTGTTGAGTTTGTGTACCTGTTTATACCTATATCATTTGTGCCGCTTTCTATGCGGATCCTAGCACCATTCCTCTCGTTCTCTCGCATCCTTGATTCACAAAGGCCTTCCGATTTTTTGCGTGTCCGGCTACTGCTTGAGGGTTTTTCATATGTGATAAATATCGGATTCTAGTCGAGTTGAATTGCTTTGGAGTCTCTGCATAACCCTGCTGGGGCGTTCCCACGTGATTATCTTGCCCCAGACAATTCCTTATGATTTCTCGACCAACAAGGAATGAGAGGCTTCGTGGACTCGGGACGAAGTTGACCCAGCACCAGGGTAACTTCTACTGTCCTCATAATAACTGGAATAATTACTACTACGTCACCCTTCAGTACACTGGTAATGGAAAAGTAATTTCTTTCTGCACTTGAGAAGAATATTCTCACCTGAGGAAGATTACTGGCTTGTTTGGCACATCGTTAACACAGGTCTTAACTGCTTTAGCATTATTTGGAAATTTACTACACCCCACCTAGTCAAACCGAGTGTTAGCCAGTAGTCGAACGATGTCTTTAATTTGAATCCGGCCTCGTTATCTTCATTGATAACAACATTGTGGTGCCCGAAAAGTCGTGTGATCTCCAACTTCAATCAGTTGGGGCTCTTCCGTATGAAATTCTTAGTATTGGATATTGCTGCTTCTATCCCTGTTTTCAAAAGCGTTTGGTATTTCTATAAAAACTTATAAGATATCGTATCCTTGCCCCCTTTGTTTTCATTCGGCAATGAAGTTTACGCCTAAAATCGTTGGTGATGCCAGTTCCTCCACGTGAAGAGTATTATAAGGTCTTTGCAGACCCCATTGATATAGGACGTTCTTTTAGATTTTGTTCTCTTTATACACGTGAGCAATGCTATCGGCAGACTTTTAATAACTTGGAACTCTAGATCTCTGGTTCAATTATGTTATCCAGGAACAAAAGAAGAAGCGACCCCTTTCGCTAAACATATACTTTTCGTAAAAGTATACGATCATTCGAATTTGAATCTCTGCCTACTGTGCTACGTAGCCGTTCTTGAAGAGATTTTTCATTGTAGCATTCAAAGTAAAATTACGTTTTAAAATCGGCTGCGTGCTTTTACCGTTGCTTCGCAGGAAGCACGAAAAGCAATATGAACGTGTAGAGAAATTTTTGTGGTGCCAGAGTCATACATTTTATTTGGAATTTTTTCCGAAACGAAGAATAAAACTTCCTAATCATATAACAAAACTGCATATCATATGTAAAACCAACGCATCAACGCAGTCGATCGATCGCCTGTTGAAACTACGGCAGCCCTCCCCCTTCCTCCGCTCCCCCAGCCCGTAGATTAGCCGAAAAATAAATGCCAGCGTGTGTCAACTCAGTCTTATCTTCCCTGCTACACTGCAGTGAGACAGTTTTTCCAGAAATTAAGCGTAGCATTAGACCTTTCCTTCGAGTGCTTTATTAAGACCACGCTCAAATTTCAATAGATCCTTTCATTATTATTTGAGCCAACATGTCATGTGGTCTGGTTAAGGCTCTTGTACAGCCCGAGACACGTGTTTCGTCCTTACAGACTCATCAGCCGGGCAGAACCCGTCGTCTGTCGATCTTTTCATAGTCAGTTCTCTTGGGAGCGTCACACTCCTCATATATAGTTATCGACGACCTACGCTTTACACTCTATGTCAGGTGTCTATGTCATTCACCTAACACAGAGTGTTTTCGCACTCGATTGCTAGCTGGCTGGTATTTTATCATATATTATCGTAGCATTAGAGTTACCGAAACCTATGTTATTGAACGTTTACTCATATTTCACGGAGCCGTTCTGTCCTGTGAGAATTTATGCGTGTGTAAAACACAAATGTTTTCCTTCTGCTACAGCGTTATAAAAAAGATTTCAAAAAACGCTAGCCCAGAAGCCAGAAATTAGGCTTTCAAACGTTTTTCTAACACTCTTATGAAGCATTCTTGTCAGCGACAGGGATCATTTCTTCATTTGTTCCCTATGACATATTTCTCCGATCTTTTTCATGGGGTGTTGGTGGTTAATACATTCCAAGATCAATAACCAACAAGTGACGTCCAGTATAGATGAAATAGTTTGTTCTTACCAGTTCATACTCGCCTTTGTTATTTTGCAGTATCTCATACGAGCATGTCACTACAAATCTCCTCATTAATATTATCATACATCTAATTTCTTATATCATTGGCAGAAATGTTGATTAGGGTCTTCTCGTTGAGGTTTTCCCATTTATGCTAAATTATGGAGTTCAGCAGTAGGGCATCTTCATGGAATGCTAGCTTGTAAAATCATGCGATTGATCAATTGACATCCTTAGTCGGCCTTGCGGCACTGAAGTTTCACGATTACCCTATACCTTGTTGATATCTGCCTAGTCAGTTCGAACTGTAAAGATTTAGTTTAGCATCTGTTGGTCATCTTTGTTGGCTGTTATATAATGGATCGTTGTGTTTAGGCATCGCCAAGCAGATGATTTCCGTCATTTTAGCTATGGGGACATTCCTCCTGGCTGCTAACGTTATTGTTGGTTTTGTAAAAATGATTTTATAGATATCTTCTCTCACAAACGATTTGTATCATAGAAGTTTCAGCTCTATATATGAATGACGTGAGGTCACCCATTTTTATTTGGAGTTGATCTTTAGTGATTTGTAAGAGTAAGTCTTTAGACATTTGTTCACTCTCTGTGATATGTTCATAGTGTTCTCTCCGATTGTATAATATTTCATTACAAGTAGTTTTGTTTTAATTTAATTGAGATTTCCAAATATTTCAGTTTACGTGGCCTGCGTATACTTTATAGTCCACCTTTTGTGTTAATTTCGACATAATTTGTGTCGATATGTATATTTGTAACCGCGTTCGTTTACTCTTTAGATTCGGGTTTTGGATTTTTATATAAATGGCCTGAATTACTTACAGTCACGAAATGATGCTTCTGGTGTTTTCGTAATGTTCTTGAGATTCATTAGTGTACATCTCTTTCAGTCTGTGATAAATTCGATTTTGCACGATTCACCTTGACAATCCATGTGATCATTGTATTTTAATAAAAAGCAGTCTTTCCTGCAGTTTTTAGAGATATATCAACTTCATTATTGTCTACTAAGCATTACTAGTTCGGCATTTGCTTAGAAAGCAGTAGTTAACAATGGAACTATTTCTATTAGCATATAATCATAAAACGTTCTTTGCCTTCATTACATGGACATTAAGGCGGTTGGGTTGATTATTTGATCTATCAAATACTAAGCTTTCCGGTGATTGCAGCGTGGTGGTTTTCCTCATTGAGGGAATTTGTCGAGCCTGACGGAATGAGTCGGACGTGTGGCTACTTAAGTAATGCCGGGTTGAATCAACCATGTGCATCTTGGATAACATTTCAATATCTTCACACATGCCTTACAGCTCCTGCAGAGTTCTTGGGTTCCACTTATTCAAAAACTATCTTTAAGAAACACTTTGACTAACGCAAGAACGGCACATCACTGCCATGGCACGGAATTTCTTCTGAGTTCATGTTAACTCATGATTTAGCGGCCATCTATACTTCATTTCATAGAAAAGATCGCATGATTTAGGGGATAAGATTACAACAGAACCTTTCATTAAGCGATACACGGGACAAAGGGTCACAGCGACAAGAATTTGAATGTAGTAATCAAGTCCAATACTGGCGATGAAATAGCGCTCAGGATGGACAAAATAGCTGGATGCCTGCTCCAACTTCAGGTCCATATATTACGTGAAATAATCAGTTATGAGGTATATCACGCAGAGATTGCCGGCCATTATTTCTCAGGTACTCGTTGGCATATCCGCCAAGAAAAACAGAAGTTTTCCATTCAAGAAGTATGATGCCTTGTACTGGATTCTTGCATTCGAGTCGTTGCCCTCGCATTCATCCTCCGCAAAGAGCCTCTGAATAATTCGCGTTTTATCTGAGCTGCTGCTTGAGGATTTTGCCCTTTTATGATCATTGTGGAATGCTGATTGAGATGATTCTCCTTGCAATTGCGGAGATGAGAGTGTTGCTGAAAGGATCAAACCGGCTCATTGCTTATCAACTCAGTTTCTGCTATACTGCATCATTTGTTCCGATTGACCAAACTTTGAAAACAATAGGATCAATTTTTACCGTTAAGACCACAAAATATAGTGTGCAGCAGCAGATTCTAAAAGGCTATTTCGTCCTTTGCACTTTCTTCATATCTGTTTCAGGCTCTACTCCCCAAGTACCGAGCATTTGAATGTAGTCCTATGCGGACTATAACCCTTTCGGGATCGTGGACGCACCTATTCTGCATCTCCATCCACCAGCGTGGCAACGCTGGAAGGCTTCTCGTGCTGCCGTCCACTGGGTAGCATACCACTATAAAATGGACGAAATACAAAGAAATGTTTTTGAGAGCATATTGGACTGAAAACAAATGATATATCCAATTTTTTTCCCTCTGAATGGTAATGTGGTAGTTCTAATGTTATTTAGTTCAGAATAAAAATCTAAATCTACGTGATCTACGTATTTTTTATCAGTTCAGTATGCTCTGAAGACGGTTCCTTGTACTTTGTACAGTTCATACTGAATTCCGACCCGATGGACGGCAGCACGAAGAGCCGTTCAGCGTAGTAGCGCTGGAGATTGGAGATGTAGAGGAGATAGGGCAGATCGTCCAGCGTTGCCAAACTGGTGGTTTAGAGATGCAGAGGAGGTGAATCCGCTGTCCTGAAAGCCTGTTTACAATCCTAAAAAAGCAATTTGCTTGGTGAGGAAGATGTTGATTCAAGTGCTGGTAGTAGCTCCTCGCCCATTCATGTGTTTGGGCATCCGCGTCAATATTACCTGCATAAGTAGTAGGATAATTCAGCCACTTCATATCGCGAAGGTATAGTCTCCAATACAAAAGACAGTTCTTCTTGATTAGGAGGGGACAACTGAACAACCGATCTCGTTTCGCTGGAGAGAAACTTTTCGCAGGAGTGTTAGTAACCATTCGAAAGCTGAGACTTAGTTGTAGCTCTGGACAGAGAAATTCCAAGTGAGCTCTTTGAATCACTACTCGTGAGCTAACAGCAATGGACTATAGTGATTTTGCTAAACAGGTTTTTTACAGGACATGTGTTAATGAGATTGTAGTGGAAGTCATTTATCAAAGTCATGGTCATGTATTAAACGTAAAAGTCAACTAAATCAAGAGTCCTCAAAGATACACAAAAATCTTCATATAATCCTGAACGGAGTTTCCATAAATTCTTTACATATGACGCTCTGCTGAGTCCGCAGAATTTTTCGCTTACCTTATTGCATATAAATTTGAAGCTTCAAATCTCTCAAGATGATCGAAGCACCGAAACGTGGGCCAGTTTTTGTAGTAAATAGATCTCATTATTGGGAACTTCATGTCTGCGTAGAATAAAATATCGATTTGTTGGATGATACCTAGGGTAATAAAAATACAGCCCTAAGAAGTCTTATTTGTTGAATTCACTCGTGATTCATAAAGTCAGCTACAACGAGGAAAAAATTGGGAAAAATTGTTGCGGTATCTAATGTAATCGCCAAATTCTAGGCCAATCAACTATGAGGGTGAATTGAAAATTGATACGCGACAAAACGTCTCGTGAACGAGTGAAACCTATGGGTTTCATGTCGTAACGGGGAGTGTTGAATATCTGCAAAGGTAAACAGGTAGTTCCTCTCAAATGCTTTACCGCCTCATGCTGTGCTGATGTCATGCTCGCTCTGCTTATGCTCATGCTCGCATGCTCAGGCTGTGAGATGTGCGGGGCAGGGGGTTCAATCCTCTAACTGGGCTACTCAAGACCCAAACTGAGAAAATCCGACGTTTCACCCAATCTATCGATCTCGGACGGACGGATGGCTTGATGAGCCATGAGCGTGAGATCGAACCATCGACCTTGTGTGCGACGCAAAGCACCTATTACCACTGCGCAGCATGTTCTCTCGTTGAAAGGAGAGAACAAAGTAATTTTTATAGTACATAAAGGTCCCAACTCCTGAAATACATTGATAATGGAAGATTGGGGGAAGTTTAGTGGCATATCGAATGCAGTGTACAGCACTAGTCTTGGCAAAGTATCCACTGCCCTGTAACTTACATCACAATGATGATTTTAAGGTATATGTCATGAATAATAACTAAATTGGAAGATTCACCTCGTGATATTCTATTTGGAAGCACGTACTGTTAGTATAATTTATAATTTTACGGTATTATATTGAATTGATTATGGACGTTTATTCATAGCAATGAATAGAGGTGATTGCTCTTCATATAGGAAACGAATGATGAACGTGAATGAAATGTGGATAAATTTAAATGAGTGATAAAGCATGGAATCGTTCCAGAAGAGTTCGAACTACGATTCTTTCGTACGCATCTGGAGTTTCTCTTCCAAAAGAATGCTGTTAAGAAGAAAGCATTGGCAGAATATCCAGGTTGCGGCGGATGACGTTCATTTAGAGTTCAAGTGGATGTATAAAAAGTTTTCACTCACAGGACAGTAGAGTAAAGTCTCTTTCACAACTTATAGAAGCATCAACTTCTGAAGTCTTCTAATTTCGAAAAGTTCCATAATTTATCGATGAAATCACATCTCATTACAATGTGAAGTACCACTTTTGAAGAACTAGTTGCTTTATGATTGTTTTGACATGTTCCAGCCAAATATAGTCTCATTAAAGTCTCTTTTATCATATTTTCTCTTTTACCGGAGATTAAACTCTCTATAGTGACGATAAGAATCCAAATTTGATTGAGAAACCACCACATTGTCATCGTAACGAGCTGGCGCTCGTCGCGCGCCGCGCAAAAAAACCAACGTGGAACCCAAGTAGTTAATTTTGAATTTTATGTCATTATAAAAGGATATTTTGGAAAACCAGTCACATATGGCTTTAGCCCGAGATTTGAGCTTTCGAATGATCACCAGCAATCCCGTGAGAAAATCTTGTCCAGCGAATAAGGTCGAATATTCATTTAACGCTGTCTAACATACAGTATCGACACAGAAGTAGCGAGGAGCAAGAAGAACAACATTGTCGTTGTGTTGAATCAATCTGTCGTGCAGCATATTACCTGATGAGCATCGACGATTTTGTTGATACTCTTCCACTTAGAACTGGAAACCGTCGCACAAGATTTCACTGGGACGAGCAGTGTTCCTGAAGCCTGCCTGAGATACGGCGCAAGATCACGAGGCACTCTTTCCTGGAATTCCTCTTTCGATTCTGAGTTAAGTGCTACAGAAAACTCTGGACCTCGGACGGGTGTTGAACTCGCGTCTCACTCTTTCCGACAGAGCGCACCAACCACTGCACTATCCTGTTACCACTTTTTCTGTGATACACGGTAGACGGAGATCAACCTTGTCGGCTCTATTGGACGTCGGTGGATTCGAGCACTTTTTCTCTATTGGTCGCCTTATTTTAATGCTCCCATCACGGCATACGATGCTGATGCGACGACACATTGCTAGTTTTTTTTTATCACTTAGGTGGTCAAAACTGGGTTTTCTCGAATCTTTAGAAATGCTTCTATATTGCTATCACCATACCGCCGAGATATGAGGAGTTCATCATCGGCTGAGTCGACTGTATTTGAAACCCCCCTTGCTTCAATGCAGGGCTGAATTGTGGAGCGGGGTCACTGATGAGGAGGACGAACCTCCGAAACACCGGTGTATGACCCTGGCGTACCAACCCCTTTTTGAGCTTAAATCATTCTTTTTTGGAATGGTCCAATTGGTTCATCACCCAAGTCCTTCGTAAGAATGGTGGTCCAGTTGATTCGCTGGCTAAGTCCTTTCTGGAACTGAAGGTTTCAGTTCGAATCGATGTGGGTGTTATATTTGCTGTAGTTTCTTGGATTACATGGTCCCTTCAGTTCAAACTCTTATTTAGATTTAAAGAGCTACTTTTCTTTAACGTTGGTGTCGCTTCTATATTCTTCCTTGATTAGGAGAAAGTACGAAGTTGATGGAAAAACTATGTTATCTCTCGGGCTGACGTTTCGACGCATTTCGTCTTCTTAAGACCCCATTGATCCGAGCCGATGCTTCACAGTCCGCGCCGTGTCCTTCGCTTCGTTCGAGTCGAGGCGTCTTCGGTGGAGCACCACTTTATACAAACCAGTTATGGGGGACAAGTAAAAAACCTATCTTATTCGCTGGAAAGGGACTTTTCATAGGAGTGTTAGCTACCATTCGAAAGCCGAAGCTTAAGGCTACAGCCTCACGCCGTCGATTCTTCAAACACCCTTTTATAACGCTATAACATTTAAATAAGATCATGTTTCATAAAACCACGTGTTTTTTCTCACATCTCGCTTATATTTAGCTGGACAAAATTCCTTTCCTATAGTGCTAGTACTCAAACTATAGCACAAGCTTCAAAGAATTAAAATGTGTTTGCTTTTCAAAACGCTCTTTTGATCTTTTGATCTCCTTTGGTCTTTTGATTTGTGCTTTAAACCCTCGCGGAACACAGCTCTTTCTTCAGACTAATAGTAATGATAGCGTAATAAATTCTGATTCTAGCGATGTGCCTACTTTCTAAAAGTACGGTCTAGCAGAGAGAATAAGATCGAGTTTTAGATTTTTGGCAAGCTTGTTTACAGGCCATCCGACAGGGCGGGGGCTGTGGCGAGGTGGAACGATCGATATTTTGTTATTCAAGAGGGGATTTTTCCTCCGCTTTGAAAGAGACTCGGGATGAAATGATTGGCTAAGATACTACGAAAATTTCTCTACACATTGATATGCTTTTCGCCTCCCAGCGAATCATACGAGTGATAAAAGTGAAGGCGAAAGGCCAGTATGAAACATAATTTTTGATCTGGATGCTACAGCGTTATATAGGTGTGTTTTGAAAAAGCGCCAACAGGGGGGGGGGGGGGAGGGCTGTAGCGTCAAGCCTCAGTTTTCGAATGGTTCACTAACACTCCTATGGAAAGTTCCCCTCAAGCGAATAAGATCGGTTTTTCATTTGTTCCTTCATAACTGAAAAGAACCCACCACTCCAATAGGGACCTTACTCGGCGGTACTACTTATTTTTGCTCTTCAGGAAATCGATTTATCGATTTGCTTTATCGCCGAGTGCAATTTTACCGACTACTGCAGGAGGGATTGCCGGGTGAAAAAGAAAAACAAGCAGTCATGTGGACAGTTGTGGTCCCATCAATTTTCAGAGTATTTTTCGATTGATTTCTTTGAATAAGAAATCAAGACAGCACGCTCAGGCTTAGGTTTCTGGCTTGAAAATATTGATGGGACCACAACTTTCCCACGAACGGCAGACTAAGATGTTATCAACGGATAATCGCTATCATCAACAATCGTTGCGTATAAAGGGAAGCGCTGACGAATGAAGTTTTGATTTGAGCGGCGCCACGCTGGGAGGAAGATTCGATTCGAACGATATGCAGACAAGGAGCACCACATCGAGGAACGAACGACTATGGAGCATAGGATTGGGTCAATCTGCTGTGAGGAACACGCAAACCTTCGAAACTTCAGCCGAATAAATAAGTCTTTATCAGGTTTTATTTCGAGTTTCTTCCGAGATCAAAGCGATTCTCCCATCTTGTACTGACTTAGTCTAACCGTTTGACTTCCGTGGACCCAAACTGGGCTTGTCCGTCAGCGTGTGAACGACTCCATCCCCTCTGCCTCCATTAGTCGCTGATTACAGTACTACCTTTCGTTGTAAGAACCGCAGCTAAGTTGTGGACTGATTTGCATGCGGTCTTGTAACGAAAAGTAGTGCTGTAGTCGGTGTCTAATTGGGACGGAGAAGGTGGAGTCGTTTCCACGCTGATGGACACGCCCAGTTGGGGTCCACGGAAGTGCTCTGGTTAGAGTTGACAAAGTATTCACTGAAATATACTTTTGTAAAGAAATGTAAGGGAAAAATCAAAACATACTTCAATGCATGTGCGTGAAGAAAGTGTTCAGTATGCGGATCATCTCGATTTCTGTTGGAAACGTGTCAGAGTAAAGCTCATTTTGTCTATAAATCACTTCCTGAAAGGGACTTAAACTCGCAAAATGACGTTATTCATGCTGAAAAGATTTTTTAGTTCTTTTTTACTTCGAATCTCCACCTACGTCTGAAGTTATCAGCCTCGTTTTCAGGCCATTCTTCTTCTTTACCTTTTCCTGATGATGCTACTCAAGCTTCTTTTCTATATTCATTGCTTTCCTTTTACGCTGTCATACAGTTTTATTCACCGACTCCTAGACATTCATGCTCATTTCTTTTATTTTTCGCACTTTTTAGATCAAATTCTCTAACTTTTTTCTTTGCTTTTTAGCAGTATTTCGATGGTTTTTGTCCGATGTGAGGCGACAAATGATAAACCGATCTCATTCGCTGGACCGCAGCTTGTTATAGGAGTATTAGTGATCATTCGATAGCGTAGATTTCTGGCTACGGCCTCACGTCGTCGATTCTTGAAAACACCCTTTATAGCTTTGTAAAATCAAAATAAAATTAGCCTCTGATGCTCGTATTTCTCGCATAAGAGAGCTCTCTTCTTTGAGGAAAGATTACGCTATCGAAGGATTACTAACAGATCAAAGGAAGAGCTTTGTTAGTGAGAAATAGCGCGCCTGTTATGGTAGGAATTTCCTTCTGTGACAACGTCAAAGAACGCTTTTTCGAAATACGTTCGACGTGGAGTTGTAGCCAGAAATCTCAGCTTTCGAATGGTTACTAACACCCCTATGAAAAATTCCTGTTTAGCGAATGAGGTTGATTTTTCATTTGTCCCCTTGTGATCGAAAAGCACCCAGAGATTTCTTCCCAAGATATCGCGGACGACTCTGTTAGCGAAAATCTCCGTTTAGAAAACGTTTTTCGCTTTTTTAAGAACTTTCATTCCAATCGATGAGCGTGAAATTCTGATGGTCGTCTATGCGGCCTAATCTATCATTGTTCAGGAATTAGCGATTTCTCCTATCAGGATCGACCGGTAGTGTAGTGGTAGTATGCCCCTTCCCCTCCCACTCCTCCTCTCTCCGTCCCCCACTAGGAGTGAAACTTGGGTTCGAATCTAGGCCGTTGTCTATCGTTTTGCATATGCATCCTTCTAGAATCCTTGGAATTTCCTGAGTCTCGACACACGTTTCGTTTCCATTTCACAATCTGTCGATCAATAACTGATTTTTGTGGTGTCGTGCTACTTATGTGATATGTCTCAATCGATTCGTCATCGTCTACATCGTTCAGGATGATGATGAAAATTATGTTAATCGGCACTCGACGAGCTGTCTTACAGAGTAAACGACAAATGACATCCTCCTCCCTTCTCATCAATGACAGTAAGTACGCGTTTCTGAAGGAACTTGGCCTCTCAGAGAACAACTGCGGTGTTTTCTACGGAAGATGGTCCGCCGCAGGCTCAGTTGTCCAGTCAATTTGTCCAGCAAACAACAAGCCGATTGCTAATGTGAGTTGTGTTTTGATCAAATAGATTTCTTTTTAGATATATCCAGCGATGTAGAGTGATAGCTGCTAAACTTTTGCGTAAGGAGGAACCTGAACCCGCATCTTACTCTGTCCGAGCGCGCGTGCTTCAACGCGTTGCACTTGACGCCCATTTTACCCACCACTCTTTCTACTCTACGACGCATCCATCTCTTAGCAACCAATAGTCAACGGTTGGCTCAGATAGTCGGTATCGACATTGAACTCAATCAAGCTGAGAGATAGATATTGGGTACAGAATGGTCGGACATATCTCTTTTTACTTAACCCCCTTTTAGTGATGTTATCATGTTGTAGATATATCTAATGATGTAGAGTGATGTGCAAAACGTCTGCGTCAGTTGGGACTCGAACCCGCATCTCACCCTGTCCAGTAGTACGTGCTCTAATCCGTTGCACTGCTAACGCCCGTTTTGCCATCGCTCTTGACTATGTTTAGTGTCGATATCGACTATCAAGCCAAACCGTTGACGGTTAGTCGCTGGCAGATTGATGCATCATAGCATAGAGAGATTGGTGACAAAACCGGTGTCGGTAGTGCAATTGGTTAAGCACGTGCCGCCGGAAAGGGTGAAATGGGCTCGATTCCCGCCTGGTGTCAAAGTTTTGCACATTACTCAACATCATTGAGTTGTGTTCTGCTGTATATAATCACCACGCAGTGCTTTTGAGCCTTCCTTTGCCGATCTTATATAATTTATCAATGAAAAATCTCTTCCCTTGATCGCATTGGAAATTTTTGAGGTTCAAACTGGAACTGTGAAGGACTACGAGGCTGCCGTTCACCACGCACGAAGAGCCTATGAGGTGGGTCTTTTTGTTTCCAACTCGAGTTTTTCCTTTGTAGTCAATAGAACTGTGGGTTTATTAGAAAAGCTACTTTTTTCAATTCTGATTCAACAAATTCTTATCAATTTGAAGGTTTTTCTGGGATTTCAGCAATGGTGCGATGTCCCACCTCCACGACGTGGTGAAGTTGTCCGGCAAATTGGTGAAAAATTGCGTTCACAAATCAAAAATTTGGGTAAACTAGTGAGTAGTCATTCTCGAGTTGTTATGTGTAGTGTGTCCTGTACAAAACCAACAGTAAAAAGCTTTCTTCAAGGTGTCCATGGAAATGGGAAAAATCTTACCTGAAGGACTTGGAGAAGTACAGGAATACGTTGACATTTGCGACTATGCAACTGGCTTATCTCGATCACTCAATGGACAGATTCTTCCGTCGGAGAGGGCAGGACATGCTCTCTTAGAACAATGGAATCCTCTTGGTACGTTACCACTGATGATTTAACTATTCAAAGTCCTCTTACTCAAAGTGTTTCAGCTCCAAACGGAATAAATCTCAGGCAGAAGCAAGTTGGAATTAGGTTTTTGCCCCCTTTTTGATAAATGAGTATTTATTAGTCATCTTTCTGGGAACCACAGTTGGTCGCTGCCACGTGGGATTCTCGTATTTAATTGGCATTTCTCCTCCGTTTTGAAAGGAAACTGTAGGTCCTTCAGGTTATTTGAAGTCTGTATTATTTTCTATATCCGCACTCTATTTTTCCGGTGCATTTAGGACTCGTATGTGTATATCACTCGAGCGTGGAACGTGACATTCTCTCCGCTTCTGAAGCGCTCTATGAACGCCTTTCCAAAGACCAGAGCCACTTCCAGATTCACCGAGATTTAAGCCATCGAACGAGTGCTAATTGTCTAGTGAAAAACCAAGCACGAATACCAAGATGCAAAAAGTGCGCATTGAAGTGAAATGTGATTTTCTCTTGACTACTACAACGCCCTAAAGGGTCTTTTCACGAGACAAACGCGGTATTAGAATCACTGTTTTTCTTCCGTGCAGCGCGGAAAAGCTTATAACCTTTTGGGGAACGGGGCACATTCCATGGAATGCAGGACTGTTTCCATAGCTTTTTTTTACCGTATAGGAATTTCCATTGACTGCTTCGGTAGTCATTCAATAGCATTAGGAATAGCATTTTCAACAATCTGCGTTGTTTCTAGAAAGACCTTGCCGATGGGCTGTAGCAGCAGAGAGAATATCATAATTCACACTTGATCTTCTTTGTTCAGTCGCTGGAGCGTCTAGATAAATTTCTCCAGAATAAGAGCAGTTTTTCGCTAGCTCCAATCTCTGTGACTTTGAAGAGAGTTCAGCTTCCAAAAGGTTCTTATATAGTGTTGTATAGTTAAGGAAGAAGGACCCTAGGTAAGTATGCGTGTGTGTACGTTGTACACGCGGTCCTTAAAGGGTTAATATCTAATATTCCAAGGTAGGGTATGCTTTAAGTGATGAGGGCTTTTCTGTAAATTCCCATATTCCCTGTCCAATTGTTTCTTGAGCTTTTTATTTCTAAGTCGACTGTTTTCTAACTGAACGATTAATACATAGGTGTTGTCGGTGTGATCTCCGCATTCAACTTTCCATGTGCCGTCTACGGATGGAATAATGCATTGGCACTTGTAACTGGAAATTCTGTGGTTTGGAAACCTGCGCCATCGACCCCTTTGACTGCTATCGCTGTCACTAAGTAGGTCTGGTTAGAAGTTAACTCACTTCACTATATCCAAGAATCTTGAGTGTTTTGCAACTCGGAACCTCGAGCGAGAGGTGAACCGCGTCTCATGTTTTCCTAGGGCGCGTCTAATCCCTGCACTATCGGGGCTCCTGTTCTGTTGTCACTCTTTTTAAATGCAAGGCATCGATTCTATTTTCATACTATTTTTGCAGGCTAATCGAAGTTGTTCTACGTGCACACAATCTTCCTGGTGGACTGTGTTCCCTAGTCTGTGGAGGGGTAAATTTTCAAGCCCAAAATATTTGAATTTCTTTTAATTACTCCGCTTTTTTCATCCTAATTGTACTCGTCTAGATACGACCCCAAAATGCTTGGTGGTGATGTTTTTTACTGTGTGAACTTTGTTCTATAACGTTTTCGATGAACTCTTGTCTGATCGAAATCCTCTGTAAGCTTCTTAGGCTGATGTTGGCCAAGCTTTGGTCAAAGACAAGCGAGTAAACCTAGTGTCATTTACTGGATCAACAGAAGTTGGACGTATTGTTGGGCAACAAGTTCAGCAACGATTCGGAAAGGTTTATAAAGATTTTACTGGATCCATTTTTCTGATCTCTAATTACAGCTATGTTTTTTTTTTGCAAAGAACCCATTTTACCATTAACTTAACTGTCATTAGTTCACAACTGTTTCATCGTTAGCCAAAACTAGAGGTTGATATAATGCAGTATATTCGAACAACTAGCGTTTCGGCAGTTTCGCCTTCTTCAGAACTTGGAAAGATCAGGTTGCCCACAACCCCAGTCAGCCAAGGGCAGGGAAGTAGGGAAGAAGCCGAAACCGTTGATACGTCAACCTTTCGTATAAATTGTTTTAAGGATAGTCTTGTGTTTGACATATGAAGAAAGATCTGAGAATTATTAAAAAATGTCGAGATTATTAGAGAGTTAGTTTTGGGAAATTGACTGTCATTTTTTTTTTAGCTCATACTGGAATTGGGAGGAAACAACGCAATCATTGTAAATGATGACGCCGATCTTGATATGGTTATCCCTGCCACTGTTTTCGCCGCTGTAGGCACGGCTGGCCAGAGGTGGTGTTATCTAAGAGTTTTTGATCGTTAATTGAAGTACCCAAGGTGTTCTCATAAAGGAAGTTCAGAAGAAGGTTGCAAAACATTCAAAACGTGTTTTGGATATTCCAGTGGCTATTTTATTACAGTTTTGTGGAATTAGGAAAAGAACGAATTGTTAGCCAGTATTTTTCTTGATGAGCAGATGCGAGGTTAATAGTAGAATTTTCTGAGTACTAATCAGTACAATGAAACTAATGGCTGACGTTTCGATGGTACAGCTTTCTTCGCAGACTGGAGGGTCAAGTTGACTCTCAATTTACTCAGCCACATAGTTTCGTAACTCCAGCAGATGACAAGCTGTTTGTTATACAAGCCAAAAATTTGTTTATCACGTTTTTTGTCTGCTGAGGTTACGAACGTATTTCAATCCCTTTGAGGACCAGCATTTATAAGTAGGCTGGCGGTGTTCGTGTCGTCATTTGCGCGACAGCAAGACAAGCGGCTCTTCATGTATGTGCACGCTTATCTGGCTATGTGGCCTGCTTTCCCACGAGAGACAATGCCGCCACCACAGCACCTGAATGAGCTTTGACGTCGCGCGGTGAGCAACAAAACGGCTCCCATAGTTCTTAAAGGATTAATTGAGTGAGTGGCGAGTCAGTTTGACCTTTCTAGGCTCCAAAGAAGCCTGCACCTCCAAAATCTCCTATTATTTTATTGTATTTGACTTGTATTCAAAAATTTCTCCTTTTGACGACATCGCAACTGTTTATTCTAAAAAACGCTGATACTCTATGTCGAGGTTAATAGATAGTCGATCCCGCGAACTTTCAGCTACTCCGTTCTATCTTTTTTTTTTATCAAGATGCACTACAACTCGCCGTCTTCTTGTGCACGAATCTCTATTCGAGACGGTTGTTGATCGCCTAAAACGAGCGTATGTCCAGTTTGAACCACGAATTGGCGATCCCCTTGAATCATCAACTATCATCGGTCCGCTTCACAATGAGGCCGCTGTGCTGAAGTATAAGGTTGATTTTCTCACACATAACCATTGAAATAGCAAGTGTTGCACTTGGTTGATCAAAATTTTCTAGGCAGCTATTGATGAAGCGACTGCAGCTGGTGGTAAAGTGGAATATGGAGGCAAAGTATGATTCTTTTACGTATATTTTCAAGGTGATAGTGTCACGAAATATTCTTCATCGAGCTAACAGCTTATCGAACTATCATGTCTTTCAGGATAGAAGCTTGAAGATGACTAAATCATCCACCATGTAATAATTATGTGTGTCTATACGAAACTATCCTTGAACGCGCAGATAGCGGCACTGTTGAAAGAGCGTTTGGTCGTTACTGTCATTTTCAAAAGGGTAAAGCTCTCGCCGTAGATTGATCCCTGGGGATCTTCCATGCCAACGACCTCAACAATCATCGATCCAGATGAATGAATGACATATCTTACCTTCACAATGACTCACACTAGAACTCCAATGTATCAAGGCAGTGCTGCTGTCCTACCTGGTTAGTGTGGTGGTACATATTTCACCTTTCATAGATGAATGGATGTTCACTTTCACGAACGCCGGAAGTCTTGGTGAGCAGTGTGCGCGGCATTGAAGAACTCACTACGCAGAGGGCACCCCTAACCAGTGCCCCACACGCGCCCAAACTGTCGTTTTATCGGAGTTCAAATAAAGTCACGGCGCCATACTCAAGATTCACTTCATCTCCGTGTTTCACCATCTTAGCATCTGAACCAAGGCCGTTTTTTGGAAAGCTATTTTTTATATTACCATGTTTTTTTTCATAGGTTCTGCAAAGAGAAGGTAACTTCGTGCTGCCTACAATCGTCACTGGACTTCCTCATGACGCTCCGGTGATAATGCGTGAAACATTTGCTCCAATTCTTTATGTACTCAAAGTGAAGGATTTGGATGAAGCTATCAAATACAACAACGAGATGAGTATTAATTGCCTCGTAACACACGCAGGACTATGTTTTGGTCATTAACTTCCTAAACTACGCGCTTTCGTCAATGTCTGGCTCTTGAGTTTCCAAATTCATATTACCTTTTGGGGACCACGTGTGTTGTTTTGAAGACATTAATATTCTAGAAGCGTTTTTCAGCGAAAAAAGGCTATTGATGACCTCTAATAGTCCTTTGAGGGCTCGAAAAACGGCGATTTCAACAATGTGCTGTCTATCCCGAAAGGCCTTCTTAGTGCGCTGTAGCAACGAAGAGAGAGATTACGTTTCGCCTACGAGTAGTTAATCTGTAACTCAAACTTTATAAGTGTATTCTTAATATAAAGCTGAAATAGAAGGTACTGCTCATGCAGAACGATAGAATAAAGTCTCTTCAAGTCTTATAGAAGTCTTTCGTTTTGAGTGTTTTCTTAAGACCACAGCTCAAATCTCAATATGCCTGATAATCATTATTTGAGCCACGCATGTCAGTGGTCTGTCAATGAGGGCTGACTTATAGAGCCCGATACACGACTGACGAGATCGCAAGATCAAAACACGTGTATCGGGCTCTATAAGTCAGCCCTCATTGACAGACCACTGACATGCGTGGCTCAAGTAATGATTATCAGGCATCTTATAGAAGTATCAACTTTTAAAGAAAACTATTATTGCGAAATTGTCAAGTTTTGCTAAGTGACATCGCACGCAGTGTGCAGTATCATCTTAGAGAGACTAGCGTTTTTCTTCGCGCATAAGAGTTGTGTATGCGCTCAAAGGCATGGAAGCATGTATTGAAAAGCGTGGAGCGTCCAAGCCTTGAGAGGAACTTGTAACTTTTCTAGAATTAGATAAAAGAATCTTAATTAAACAACGACAATCTCGTGCCACTCACGAAGCGTGCTGCGCCACAGCGATTTCCACTGTGGTCTCTGAAGGGTTAATTGATTTTGAGAGCTCTATATGCAAGCTCTCAAAATCTAAACGGCACCTGTGTAATTTGTTCAAAGCGTGGGAGAACGATTTGTATCCACTTTTGTAATTTAGCTGCAAGTAAGATTCTATATTGAGTATTTCAGGTGGCCCAAGGTTTGAGTTCGTCGCTTTTCACTAACAACATACAAAATGTGTTTAAATGGATTGGGTGAGTCGTTCTCATCAATGACTGCTATCGTTTTCTTCAACCCATCAATTCTCGCTTCACTAAATATCATGAGCTAAAATCTTTCTATTTATGCTACAATGATCAATTAAATACATTCATGCAGGGCAGCGTTGAGTATGTATACAAGCACTTACACAGGTTCCCTTTTTCAAATATTCCCCAGAACTACTTCAGCCTGCAATACGGGGTATTTATTTTGTAGTGTAGTCATCAAATTTTAGGTCGTTCCACAAGTTTTGGCACTGGAGCATAAAAAAAACTTATTAACCAGAAGTAATTATTACATAATTTTGCTATCGTTCAATTGCGCTTTTCTTGCAAACGTTTTGATATACAACTTGCCTAAGTTGCTTTAAGATGCGCTGCCGTGGGAAGAAATTTGCTTGCTATTCATGCACGAATGGCGCGCAAGATTGGTGGAGATTGGGACGATGATGCGGTTGCAGAAAATACGGCTAGGAAGTGATTCACAACGTTCAAAGTTGGAGAGAGCAGTCCGGAGGATCAGTAGCGCTCGGGTCGCCCATAGGAAGTTGATCGCCCCAAGCTCCCATTAATCTTTCGTGCCGCTTTACTAGTATTTTCTCCTACGCGCCATCCGCGCATGAGTAGCAGGCGAATTTGTTCCCAAGACAGCTCTCTCTCAAAGCAAGTATAGGCAAGTTGTACACAGAAATATTCACAAGAAAATGCGCAATTTGACGATACTAAAATCATGCAATTCAATCACTTCTGTCTAATAAATTTGCTTTCAATAATACATCAGTGAGTTTTTACGATTTATGAAGCTTCAATGTGTTCTGACACGATTATCATCTAACCAAGAACTTACTGATTTTGCATAAGTTTCCTTCCGTAGAGTCTTAAACCGTGCTAGAGTTTCACCGCGTCGCAGGCGTTTTCTAGCTGCTGGCCGTGCATTTTTGCAGGATTTCATAGATTCTTGGCATCAACGTACCTCCAATATCTTGATGCGAGAAATTTTCTCAACACTTTCCGGCAGTCTATCAACGGACAAGGAACCCCCTCGTCTAGTTGTCTCCATGATTGCATGGAGATCTGCATGACCAGTATTCTATAACTTTTAGGAAAAAGAATTATTCAAGTAAGCAATGAATTTGAGGACGTGAATCGAATGCTAACAGTACTGGGATCAACACGATAGAATTTGAGGGCGGCTCGTTCGATATAAATTAAAACAAAATATGTTCCTCCAGCTAGGTTTCTGGATCGTTATGCCGAACTCCTTAATTTGGGAGACCCAGTTATGGGAACAACACGCCGTCGTATAATGCACTCCGACAAACGGAAAATTCTCAGATGTTGGAGACCTATGTTCGATGTATTGATGTATTGATACGCTTCTCTAATAGAGTTAACCATTGCATTATTTTGTTCCTGAAGGTTTTCAATTTTTGTATCCAGTGCATATAGCTATACTCTACCCTTCGATTCCTTTAGATCAATGTTTCATTTTGCCTTTTTACTATATTTTCTCCTGTTCACATCTGAATACCAGCCATTTTCAAATCATAAGCTTGCAGGCCAAGAGGTAGCGATTGTGGTATTGTGAATGTAAACATTCCAACATCTGGTGCTGAGATTGGAGGAGCATTTGGTGGCGAGAAAGAGACTGGTGGGGGTCGCGAATCTGGATCCGACTCTTGGAAGCAGTACATGAGAAGGTAGATGGAAACTTTTTCGTTTCTAATCATTGTGGTATCTCCAAGATTTTCAACTCATTTTTTATGAGATCAAGTTGTTGACTGGCTCATATAGATATTTACAAATTTCTTTGTAAAAATGTCAGATTTGAACTGGCATAGTGGTCACATTATAGATCAAATTTGTTGTACACAGTTAATAACTATAGGTGGTTCTTCCATTTACAAGCTAAATCTTAATTTTCTATTGTTATCTTTTTCTGTAGTTCCAGTGATATACTACGTTTGAAGGTGCTTTTCATTTTTGTATGGATAGACACGTAGGATCATACTGAAGTTAAATCTCTTAAGGTCGACTTGCACCATCAACTACAGCAAGGATCTTCCATTGGCTCAGGGAATTAAGTTTGAATAATTTACGGCATCGCTACTTCAGGATTGATTGTTGGAATACTGTCTGTTATATCTCTTTGTTCAATTATTAGGTAAAGTGCACGATCAAGTGTTTTTTGTTAGATAACTGATTGTTGAAAGTTGTACTTGTTCTCAGAAATCGGTTTGTCTTGCGTTATTCACTTACAAACGTTGTGGGTACATTGAGTTCGAGTACGATTTTAAAACTTGTTGCAAGCAGTTTGTGGCCGTTAAATGAAAAAAGTTGATTATACCAATCTATTGGGTATTGTGGGGAAGTTTGCCTATTCATTCCGTGCTCTTTTTTTTTTCAAAAAGTAGAGTTTTTTCAATCCAACCATAAATTAGAAGAAAGTTAGGCAGTGAGGACGTTTCACAAACGATCGTTTATCTTTTGTTCTCAAGAAGTTTATGGAAATTCTAGTACATCATTCAAACTAACCACTGTCAGTAGCTTGCCACCTAAATCAAAAGATCTGTAAATTTTGGTACTACCGCACTTATTTTCTTCCCTCTTTTATGATTTGTTAAGAAGAAACAGTCATTGAATAGTATTTGAAGGATTAAGATATGAAATCTATGGTTGTTCTCTTGCTCGTCCCGTTGTTTTTCGCTGTTGATAAATGTTTATTCACAGTTTTGCCGTATACATTGATATTGTCAGTTGCTGAACAATCTACTTCCTCTTTAGCTGTGCTTGTTTGAGACTTCATGGTTCGTTGCAAGTTTACCATCGTCGCTTTCTTCCCTCTTTCTTCAGCCTTCCTTCTATAGAAACATCGAGCATCGTCGATTCTATCTATATTAACTGGAATTCTTTAAGCATCAACTTCTCAGTGAACTCTATCTATCAAGAAAAGAAATTCCTAATATCTCTTATTGTTTCCTGCGCAATACATGTTCGTTCTTTTTTTTTCGTCGCATGAGAACCTTGCCCTTTCGAGAAAACGTCAGTGCTCGTCGTCATTGGGAATACGTTTGAGAAAAGCTTACTACAAAATATATCTCTGTTGAAGCTGACTGTTTAGATATGGCATTTTTTCAACTTCTACTCTATACCTATATTTACATACGCGATATAGATAATAATCATTGATCTCGGGCTTATAAGAGTTTTGTGCGAGTCACAAATGAGGGCTACGCAGTGCTTCCTCTAATAGCAGCTTATGGGTCAAACGTGAGAGAAAACTGATTTCTGAGCCGATCAGGTTTAAATGTCATATAGTATGGACCCCATGCCTGCGTGTTATATACGTGCTGATTGTGCATTGTAGACTGCTTTGGCCAAAAGTGCACCAAATGACTGCAAAGTACGTAGAAAGCAGCTTGGACTGGACTTTATCAAGTGAGCCTTTACCTACGTCGAAAAGGCCTAGCGGACAGTCTTTCAGTGTATTCGGTTCTGAGGCTAATTGCGTAAAGCTATCCATAGATAGTCCGTTCCTACCTAGCTGGCAAAATAAAGCTTCATAGGAGTAGTATGGCAAGTAAAAATAAAGCTGTAGGAAACAGGTCTGGAAATCGGTCTAAGAAAATGTCCTTAAGTCCTATAACACTTATGACGAGCCGGATAGCGCAGCGGTATCGATGTCGTTTAATGAGAACAAAGCGCTCACTTGCTAGCACACTAAGCCCACCAAACATGTCTTCCTCCGAGATCTAGATACTGGTACAAGAATTATATGTAGTTAGCTCACTTCCTCAAACTACGTGGAAACGTTCTAGCCATGGTCGTTTCACTTCTCTTGGTAGTATCGACTCGACGAGCATTCAGCTACATTCGTAAAAAGACGAAAATCCTCAATCAGCAGCGGAACGCACGCGGGAAAACCTCGAAGTGAATAGTAAATGAAATATCGGAGGTCTGAGTCAAATATAAGAACTAGTGGTGTCCTTACAACATGTATCACCGGGTAAGTAAAAAAGCCACGTAACCAATCATAAGCCGCAGTGGGCGAAATTTTGATTATTACCCTCTATGGTTTGATATTGGTAACGGGATGTTCTACAGCAGTGTTTTCGTTCCACCGCTCTCCACACGACACCACAAATCACAGCTGGAGAAGAATTACACTAGATTTCTACCTCCAAAATCGGACTTACGATTTGGAGCAGAAGGGAGGCACAACTATGGGACCAACCAATATAAAATAAATTTTATTTCTGCACGGGAGGCTGTATCCCTCATTGATTTCTCGCAACTTGCTGATAGGTCATCTTCAAAGTGAAAGGTCCCTGACGATTGTACCTCGCGTATGTTCTTGAAGAGTGACCGAAGGAATTCATAAATGCGGCATGAATTGTTTGATGAGTGTGGTCTACGTGACTGTTCCATTGTTATGCACATTAGCATGTACGAATGAGGCTCAACCAGTCGAACAAATATTCCGATAGAGGTTTCGCTACATAGATTTTCAATTCTGAAGATTTCAGCTAGTTGAGCAACAATTCCGACAGAGATTCTGCCACAGTGGATCGACCCAAATCAGTTGAACAAGGATTTCAACAGGTTTTGCTACATGGATCATATCCACATCTGAAGATCTCAACCAGTTGAGCAAGAAGTCCAGTAGAAGTCCTGATGCATGGATTTTACCCACGTCTGAGGATCATCGAGGTTCCTCTGGAATATGAGCCACCTTTTTTTTTTTTGTATACTCGAAAAAGCATCTAACAAGACGTAAATCACGTGTCTTGCAAAAGATGGACATCAGCATCTACAAGGCTTAGAGCTCTCGTCATAGACGGTATTCTTCATCTACCTGCTTCAGAAAATAATATTTCAACGCCTGATGATGAGACTGAAGCTTGGATTGATATAACCATGTTGTTGGGTTCAAACTTGACTTTGAGAGCGCTCAACACATTGACAATGACGCCTAATTTATGTTGTTGCGGAGTTCTTGGCTTTTTGACAAAAGACGGTAATCGTTCTCTCCCCAAAGCTATGGTTTTTGTGAATTAAAGTTATAACAGAATTATAGAAGCTACTCATCGCTTAATACTAACATAATATCGCTCTACCATATAAACACATTGTCAGCTTCCAAAGTGTCGTGACGTTTATGGCAAGCGCACTTGTGTATTTCTTCCAGTCGCCCGTTCCACACAATTATCATCATTTGTCAAAGCGATCAGAATCAAATTGTTATTCATCACTCGAAGTATTCCTTAGTAGACTCCTGCGTAGTAAAAGTTGCGGATCATCTTTGTTATCAGGGAGGGATTTTTGAAGAAGAAGTTTTCCACTGAACAAAGATTTTCCACTTAGGTACTAGTACTTATTTGAAAACTTAAATCTCAAGGAATTTTTTTTCTGAAGAAAAACCTTCTTACAGCGCTGTAGCATTCAGAATAGAATTGTGTTCCACTCGCATTGCGCTGATCGCGAAGATATTTCTTGTTCATTTCGAAATGTATCTGCGTTTCCTAGAGATTTCGCTATTTTCTGTATTGAAATTGCAGAACGAACTTCGCTGTATAGTTCTACTGCTTAGGCTTTTCATTCTCATTATACACTGCCTAGTGAACCTGCTACTAAGGAAGATCAAGCCTACGCACGAAAGCATGTGAACATGTAAAAGAAATTTTCAAGCATTAGAGTTATGTTTCATCTAAATTTTTTGTCAAAGCGGAGAAAAGTTCTATATTCATTAACAAAAATCGCGCCTGAGCAGTCCATCGATCGCAGTTATCGGTTCACAGCCACCGCACATCCTAGTCGACAAGCAATGCGCATCGTGTGTGAAGCGCATACTTATGTCCCCTCCTTCAGTTCACTAAAACGGTCTTTTCAGAATACAAGCACTTTGTTGAAATCGCATGCACCTACGCTATCGAATGGTTACTAATGGTCAAGGAGAAGAGCTTTGTCCTGCTACATATAAGCTCGATAAGCGCGGCGCGCGTGAAACATAATTTTATCTTGAGTGCTACAGCGTTGTAAGAAGGCTTTTTTAGAAAGAAACATATTCTTAAATATTTCGACACTCTAAGCTTTCAAATGGCCACTGACAGTCCAATGAAAATCCTTCTTTCAAAGTTCCTCCTTCACAATCACTGCCCGATACGGAATTGTACTAAAGTTTCCATCTTGACTCTAATTTCTCAAAGACTTATGGAGCCACCTTTGGTTTTTTCCGAGAGTTTTCATGCACTGTGTTATGTGTGTACATGAATCATACAACAGACAAAAATCATATTATACCTCTATTTCGAGTGCTTTATTAAGACCACGCACAAATTTCAATAGATCCTTTCATTCTTATTTGAGCCAACTTGTCATGTGGTCTGGTAAGGTCTGGTAATATAACATGATTAGAATACCGGCCAAAGAGCAATCGAGTGCGCAAACGCTTTGTGTTAGGTGAAAATTTCGCTTGACATAGAGTGTAAAACGTTCGTCTTTGATAACTCTATGTAAAAGAGCAGAGCTCCCGAGAGAACTGACTATAAAAATATCGAAAGACGACGGGTTCTGCCCGACTGACGAGTCTGTAAGGACGAAACACGTGTATCGGGCTGTGCAAGAGCCCTTACCAGGCCACATGACAAGTTGGCTCAAATAATAATGAAAAGACAGAACATCGTAATCATTAAAAGGAAAAGTTGCACTCAAAAAAGAGACGTGCTGTCTTATTTTTTAGATTCTCTCAAAATAAGTTGATATAGTGAAAGTGAGATGTTTGCGACCTGTATTCAAGGATTTTCCTAGTACTATGTGAAACTGTCGACCCCGGGCGGGAGTTGAATTTTTGCTTTACTCAAACGAAGGCTGCGCACAACCGCTACATTGTAGGGGCCACCGCTCTGCTACGATTCTTTGTTCGATATAAGGCATTGAGCACTTAGCAACCAGCCGTTGACGGGTTTTGTATGGTAAGCACATATAGAAATTGAACCTAGTCCAGCTGACAGCTATTGAATTTGTACTTTATCGACGAGGTCTCTTCATTTGTACTGGTTTTTTCTACTAACCTTGAATTCATAATTCTTGTAAATTATGTTAATCCAATAACTGTCAGCCTAACTTGGTTGAATGCCAATATTTGCTTAGTAGACCGAACCCGTCAGCGGTTAGTTAATAACAGCTTTGATGTCTTATATGGAACATATAGAGTGATGAGCATGGCCGTGTGTGCAGTGCCCGTAATATGGGTTAGTTTTGCATACCACTCGACATTGTTGCATGTATAATTAGATTATCATGACACTGCTATAAGAACGGTAAAATAAATGATTTTTGCTCTTCGTTATCTATGCAGAGTTCCCTTGAGCTTATTCAGGTTTGCTCAAAAGTGTAGATTTTTACCTTCCTAACTTTTATGTATAAACGTTATTGAAGAGAGGAGAATTTTCAGTACATTTTACTTTTGAGAGGTCACTGAGTTACACGCTTTCCTTCATACGTAGAAATATATAAATGAATGAAGCTTCTGGCGTTGATAAATCCTTGAGGGATGCGCCATGCATTCAGTTCCAATCAACATCGTTGGAGTGTTTGAATGCATATATGGTCTTTACAATGACTCATGTATACTTACTGATCTATCAAACCAGTACTTTTGTTTTTCCAGTCAGACTGGTTCCAATTTGTTAACGCCGAAAAGATGGCTTGATGAGCCCGAGGTGCAAGATTGAACTAACGACTGCTGTTCATCACAAGGCACTTCCTAGCGCTTAACTACTCGTGCTTGAGACATATAAGATCGAAATTACTCTTAAATGTGTGAATAGCTCATGAAATGATAAATGAAGTTTTGTATTTCATCAGCATGGTGTTTGTGTACAATATTAGGTTGATGTTAGAAGTTTTTCAACAGCTTTGTGTAATTTTATCATAAAAAGTTTTTTCGAAGACAAATACACTGTCTTGTTCACCGATTCCTTTTTACGATTGCAGCTAAAGTTCACTTTCGAAGCGTTTGTGAGTCTTCATGATCTGATTTCGCCGACTTTCTACAGTATTAACTATTCGATTTTATGTGCGTACCTTAATAAAATGCTTTGCTAGACTTAGTTTGTAGAAAAATGCTGTTAGAACACTTTGATTATGACGAATATGGTTATTCAGATAATTCTTCGTGCATACTGCTCGCTAGTCAGCCATTTCGTCATCAAAAGAATGGTGACAGAGGCTCCTTATGGAAGTTGGCTAAGTGCTATCACACCTGATCTTTTTGCTAAGGGAAATTGCAAGGCCATCTGTGAATTACATGCTACTGAAGGTATGCCATTTCTACATATGAGGACTCGTCAGTGTTCATAATCTGGTGAATTGAATAATTTTTTGTGACATTGTAGTAATCACTGAGTGCCAAGTTAGTTGAGATTTCTACCTGGGCGTCCTAGCTGCTGAAGTAATACTTATCCCCTCCTTCTTTGACATAACTCACGTGCTTGTGATAGTTGTGGTTGTTTCAAAAATCTAACGTCTGAATTCGGTGTTTTCTCTAGACATGTTTCATGCTGTCTTATGTCTAACAGTTATGGCTTATCTCCTCACGTAGTGCTTTTGAAAATGGTAAGTTCTTTAAGACGGTGTTTTCTGGGTGGAACAGAATGCGACCGGGAAACGAGAGCTATACTTCCAACCGTCACAGCAATCGAAGCCAAAGGTTAGATGGGCTCCTCAGCAGTCAGTGCAAAACTGTGGTACGATCCTTTTGCAACATCCCGTCGTTATCCACTTGTTCTGATAAGTTTTTTGATCAATAAATGAATTACAGTTCACGAATACGGTGGGGGCTCTTTCATACCAATCAGTGATGGGTCAGTGGTCTATAGTACTGTAGAGGGCGTGTATCACCAGTCCTCTGCCGATGCTCAACCAGTTCAACTTGCAGACGCATGTGAACGAAA
This sequence comes from Parelaphostrongylus tenuis, assembly GCA_019055375.1. NCBI lineage: Eukaryota > Metazoa > Nematoda > Chromadorea > Rhabditida > Metastrongylidae > Parelaphostrongylus > Parelaphostrongylus tenuis. The sequence goes on from JAHQIW010001026.1 coordinate 73,883, forward strand.
GTTTCGGTAAGAACCGTTCTAACAATAGGAGAGAATGTAATTAGGTTCTCTAACTAAAGTTCCGAACTTGATTCAGAAAAGAAAGGTTTTGCCGCAAAAACATAATTTTCTTTCACCTATTTTGTGCAGAATTTTCTTACGCATCGTTTGGTATATTTTCGCACATACTTGTCAACAATGCAGCCGTCACGGGAAGTCATTCGCAACTTACTGCTTTACGAGTTTCAATAGGGGCACAATTTTCAAACTGCATTTGAAACATCAATTGATTTGGCCGATCAACCAAGATTCGGAAGACCCGCGTGAAATCGATCGAGAAGCAATTATTGAAGCGATTGAAGAAGATCCGACTTTGTCAACAGGTGATTTGGCCGATGATTTCTAATTTTCAGACGAGCAGATTTGTTGCCGAAGCGTTGGAAGAATTGCATTCAGGCAGACGGAGAACACTTCGATTAAGGTTATTTGATACTTTCGATTACTTGGAAAATAAATTTTTGAACTTTTGGATCAGGTTTGGAAACTTAGTTGAAGAGCCTATCATATATATATATATATATATATATTTATATATATATATATATATTATATATATACTATTTTATACTATTACGTAAATATGACGTTGGCGCATATGCGTATGTTTATACATATATACGTACATCATATATACTTATATGTATATATGTGTTATATTTGTATATATAAGTGATATTTCTAAATATTGTAGTACACGAAGGCAAGCATATTGTCCGTTAGATAAGAACCCTGCATAAGAAGTGGAGTAATTAACTAATAGCATATTCAAGGCAATAAGTCTACCAACGCTTGGAGTTCATATCGTGACAATTGATAATCCATATATCTGTGGTTTTCATCAAATTAGCTTATGTATTCCTTTCATTGGGTGGGGCAGTATCAACTTTACTTCAAGTCTAGAAGTCCCTAAAAGCAATTGTACTTCAAACGTCTTTTTTTTCGATGACGAAGGTCATCCCATTCTATTGTGAAATCAGCTCATAAGCTAATAGTTATTCTCGATCACAGATTTTGCGACTTCTCATTTTCTGGCAGCCACGTGTATTGCGTGAACGAATCTCATCAGAAGCCAGGCTTCGATCCAGAAAATCGCCTAATATCGATTAATAGAACGACAAAGGAGCAAAAAGTTGTGGTTAGTTGTAACCTTGGTATATCACTTCAGGCTTGCAATCGTGAAGCGCTTTTGGTACTCTGCACCATGTCACGTTTTCTAGGTTCAACTTCGTTCTTTAATCCCTATCGGCCTTCATATCCACTTTATTTCGAATCGTGGTTCTCTCTTTTCGATATTCCATACACCATTAAATCAGAGCTTTCGACCACACTAACGTTGTCAAAGCCTCTCCGAAGCTGCTACATCTTTTCCTAGGTCATTGGCAAACGTTTTGAGGATTTCGTCCTCACTCCACCCTAAGCAATGTAAATACCGAGTTATATCTAATTATTCAGTTGACTTATTTTGAATCTAGTGAAAATCTAACATAAAAAGTTCCCAAGATGACTGCTCATCAAAGATCATCGTCCTCCTGTCACACGCTATGATTAATGAATCTTACTTGAATTAGAAAATGGAATGAGGTATGATGCCATGCTGTAAGTGAAATTCAAACGCTTCTCTTCTTCTTCATTTTTAGGTTTTTGATATTTATCCGAAAAGAGTTTTCGTGTTGACGTTTTTGACTCGTGCCATAATTCTCGCATATAGTTATCGCCATTAGAATTAGGAAAACTTATTTGCGAGATGACGAGTAAATTTTAAAAGTAACTTCTGTCTACGTTGTTTGAAATATAGAGGATAGATTTGTTAACGAGCATTGTCGCATAAATTTCCATGTTTGCCACAGGCGAGTGGTGCAGATTTCTACGCATCGCCACGTGCTTCGCCTGATGGAAAGAGACTGGTGTGGATGCAGTGGAATCACATAAATATGGTAAGCATCGAAGGAGTAAACTAAAAAACATTAGATCTGGGCATGACAAAGAAATCACATTCTAGGACACGACCTTTTACAGTTGCACCTTCATTTTTGATTATTTAGTAATATAACTATGACACTGATGACCTTCGAGCCGTATAATTTCAAAGTCGTTTATTATTGTTGAGAGGTAGTGAAATTGAGTTTCTCTCAAAGTAATGGGATGATATCAAATGTCACTCAACATAGCAGTGTTTGAAATAGTCTTATATGCCTGTTTCAATAGTTCATATAGTTTATAGGACTTGCAGATAAGTGGGACCATAGACCTTATTTTTTGTGTTACTATTGGGTGCGTTTTGATATCCAAACGTTGCCGGATCGTTAGTACGAATGGTCGTCTGCTCTTATAAATTAGAATGGATTATGTCGCATGCGCGGGTGGGGTAGCGCATTGGGTTAGTAATGTAGTGTTCTCTAAGGCCAGTTGGTAAGCGATGTGCCGGCTTAGTCTCCTTTCCCAACACTCCCTTGTAATCAGTCAACTGAACATCCAACAAAACCTCAGCTCTACTACCTTCGAGAATGCGAGAAGAATCGTCTTGACCAGCATTCTATAGTACGACGTTAATAAAGCAAACGAATTCCTCAAAGCAGTATGCGAAGCAACAGGTGAAATGTTTGAAGACTTTCATGGAGGATAAATTCGAGGAAACGAATGAAATGCAAGAAGTGGTGGAAACCTAATGCTCTTAAATCTGTCGTACCAGCTCCAAGTGGGTTATTTTTGCCAGAACGCTGAGTGGGGTACCCCATATTCGCTCTATCCATCTTAATCACTAGCCACGTTTGAAAATTTTTTGGCATATATAGCATTTGAAAGAAGTTTTTTCTTGCGACATTCACATACGAATATTTTGTGAAAAGGTGCTATTTATTTGATGCTGTAATCGTGAGAAATGTTTTTTTTTTTCTCTAAATACTGTGAGGAATACTGATACTCTGGAAGAATTAGTGCAGTTCCAAGTTTCAAGCTCCCAAAAATCTTATAAAAGTCTCTATCTGACCCAAAATGTTTTAACAATTATCAATCAGCGATTTTTGCGTCTCAGATGAATATTTTGGCATTCTAGCCATGGGATGAAACGTCAATCCATATGGCCATGTTGAATGATGATGGAACGATTAGTAATGAAACTGTGGTTAAGGATGGCACGGGGAAAAAGGTGATTATCTTTACTTTCAGTAAGAAACACTTTTGTGTGATTCATTTTAGTTCACGTGGTCACTTTTGAGAAGTATTCATAGATATTCCACCTCTGAACGCGACAAAAATGCTCTGTACAAGCTTTAACAGTGAGAATATTGAAGAAGTGGTCTGCAAAAAGATTTTCGAGGTTTTGCAGCCAACCCTAATTCATCGGAAGGTGCAAAATGAAAAGCAATCTGTGCCTTCAAAAGTGTCATCTTAGAAAGCTCGCGAATTGATGAAACTTATTCTAGCAGCATGGTGTTTTCAATTCCTTTTTTTTTTTTGCAAAAATGAAACAAATGACTGCCTGTCCGGGCGAGAAACATAATTTTATAATGCTAATACGACGCAACAAAAAGGCGTTTGAGAAATGAAATACACCATTGGGATTCTCGTGATTTAAGCTATCAATTAGCTTTTATAATCTAAACAAAATTAGAAGACGCGTTTTCCCCAAAGAGTCAAAACAGGGGCGGGTGACTGAAAAGTGATATCGACATGCCTTAGCACTGTGCTGCTTAATATATATTTTTAATTGAATTTCAGCCTCATAAATATTCCTTATAAACATTATAGACATTTTTCAAATCTTGCGCAATTCCATACTTTAACCCGTAGTATAATATGTTTTTTCAAACATCACTGGTGCCAGAAACAGTAGGAAGGAAATCTTGAAAATAGTGTAAACTTCCTTGTATACTCATAGGATAATACGCAAAGCTATATATCGGCTTGGATTATCATAATTCATATTGAGATTTAATACAAGTCCGCGTTTAAGTCAAATTCAAGTGTTTGACTACTCCTTAATGACGACTAGTTCGTATTTTGAGTCTGACTTTGACAAACTGTGCTAATCAGACATTATATCTTGACTTTTTCATGAGGTCTGTTCGAGCACTTATACTGCGGCAGGACATGTGTTTTGGCATTACAACCTCGTCATTTGCACCTGCCTTTCGGTTCAGTAAGTTCCGCGGGAGAATATCCCTTGTATAGAGAATGCGATGCCGAACTGCTCACACCTGTTGTTTGGTGAAAAGATCACCCAACGGTCAGTGTTGTACACTCTATTGCTCGTAGCATGGTTGTCATACTTCTCGTTTTGAGTATTTATGAGACCTCTTTCAAATCAATATGATCTAATAACATATTTTAAGCCTTTCATGAGGACTGCTAGGGCGCAGGAGGAACTGACTCAACTTAAGAGCACCGTGCAACTGACGAGGCTGTAATATCGGAACACGTGTTTTGCATTACATAAGTGCCCTAACAGACCTCATGAAAGGCTCATGATATAGTTTCAGATTGTATCGTTTTAGGCGAGGTTTTGAGAACACTTGAAAGAAAGCTTGACAGTCGTTTACCCATCCACGAGCAATTGAGTGTACAACACCAGCCGTTTAGTGATATTTTCACCGAACGGCATTTGTTAACAGTTCTGCATCGGTTTGTACATACAGAGGATATCTTACCGCGAACTGAATGAAGCGAAAGGCACCATGCTACTGATGAGGCTATAATGCCAAAACAGGTGTCTAGCATTGTATAATTGCCCTAACAGTCCTTATGAAAGGGTCAAAATATGTTTTCAGATTATATTGTGTTGGGTGAGGCCTCAAAAACACTTGAAATGAAAGGCAAAACTTTTAATGAAGTGGAAAAAGATTTCTAGCAAATAGAAGCAGATGTCAAACGTGTTACACACTTATCGATGTAATGTAAGTTTCTCAATGTTACGTCACTAGTACTGTAATGTAAGCGGCTTCTACCTACTTGCACCTTGTAGAAAATGACATTGTTTTTGTATTCATCATACTGCCATCTGTAGTTTCTCGCTGACTGTATGAAATTTTTTTCTCGAAAATCCTAAACATCACCACTGAGACTACTGTACTAAGAGGAAGGCCGTAATGTTTGACAATGAGAACCAACAGTCGTGCCTTTAATGTCTGTTTCAATGAAATGATCTAGCATCATTTGTGGATTTTGCGACGAACGTAATAATATTTTGATGAGGTTAATCTCGTCAAAAGCAATATTTTGATTCAGTTGTCAGATCCGAATAGTTGCTAATTTGAGACAGAATGCTGGAATTTACACTGGTTTGCCACGCGGGACTTTTGTTGATGTTACCGCAGAACAAGTTTTCGAATTTAGGTAGACAGTTTAAGGTAATAACTGCAGCATAAGAATATGGCGATATGATAACAATGATTGAATTTACAACAGAAAGGACCTAACAGGGGTCTACATTAGTGGCAAGACTGACTGGACAGTGCATTGCTCACTTGACTTATCATGCCGCGCATATTCCTCTAAGGTAAGCAAGGTTCTGGTCATACAACCTGAAGTTAATACACAGTGGGAGATTTGAGAATGTTTTTTAGAAAGTAGACTTCGATAGCTTTTAATCATCGTGCGCGATCGAATCAGACAAGGAGGGCAGTCGATATAAAGGACTTCAATCTATTGAAGTTGCAATACGGGCAAAATCTTCGAACGAACACCCAAGTAATCCGGAAAACTGGTTGAACTATGTGAATAGTGCATATGAAAGCGATAAGATAGCATCTACTGAAAGTTCATGCGAAATTGTACGGCAACTTTTGCAGAAAGTTCAAGTGAATTTGGTTGAGGAATGATAGACAATGTTTGTTGATTTATGGAGAATGGTGCCAATGTTGGTGAAGCAGAACAAACGTTGACTAACTTTCACCGTACATATTGGACGATCGCTTGATCTATGATCTGAGTGTGAGAAGGATAATGTTCAGTGAAAATGAATCGTAATTCCAATATGCCATAGACGTTATTTCTGAGCCATGCTCTGATGTGTTTTATGGGCAGTCATAAGTGCAATACACGTGTGTTCCGGCCTTGCAGCTCCGTCAGTCACACGGTGGCTTTTTGTTCATACGTTCCTCGGGATCTACCCTTTACATGGAGTACTCGACGCCGAACGTTTTACAAGCGCCAGTTTAGTAATAATATCACCGAACGAGTGCAGTGTTGTACACTCGATTGCTCTTGGCTGGTAATTCGTGAAAGGTACATTTCGTTTCGAGTGTTTCTTGAAACCTCCTTCAAATTTCAATATGCCTTATAATTATCTTTGAGCTATGCATCAGATCTGATATGAGCACTAATACAATGCGATACTTCCATAGCATATCTCATGCATAGCTCAAAAATAACTACGAGGCATATTGAAATTTGAGTGGGATCTCAAAAAAACATTCGAAACGAAAGGTATGAATCGTGATCAGTTTGTGTTTGTGCGATGACCAAAAATTAGGCACACTGAAGTTTACGAGAGTATCGTGAGAAGGATGAATCGGAAAATATAGTGAAATAGAAGAATAACTTTGTACTGTCAGATCATCTTTTGTATCAAATTTTGTAAAGACTATTCTCACTTTGCTAATTTCTTCAAAGATTTGAGAACTATCCAAGCAGTACACGTGCATAGTCACCACCGTTGAAATATCCATTAGAAAGGCTATGCTACGAGTTCTTCGATTCTAACATATAAACTGGATGAGCTAGAGTGTCGACTTTTGCTGGAAATTGAGGAAGTGTACTATAAGAAAATGTATAACTTGTGGACCGATAAGAAGTCTTATTTTCAACGATGAGATGAACTTAATATGTCATGTAATCCAAGAAATCAGCGAAGCAGAAGCCACTACAGATGAGATATCACGTGATGCCAAGTGTGGGACGTCTTCTGAAAACTGCTGTTAGACTTATTCATATAATTTAATAGCTACAAGTAGTATTAGACAACGGTAACATCATCACAAAAGCATACTTGAATATGGATTCTAAAAATTTTTTTGTTTTTGAAAAAATTTTTTCTGAGAACTTTGCTTTTCAGAGTTTCAAACTATTTAATTGCAATCTAAGGTGGTCATTACTAGTTGATAAATTTAGCCATAAGTCGATTATTATTAATATAGATATAGTAAATAATGCAATTTATTCGCAGGTCAATTATCACTGCCCGAGTTGGACAGGGAGTAAACTTATGATGATCAACGATTCAACTAATTTTTGGAATTTATACGAAGTAGACGTCGAATCAGAGTGTAAGTGGTGTGTAGTAGTGAACAATAGTGTTTTACCTAGGATAGATGTATTGCGTATATCGATTAACCACTGATTCTCCATAGTTCAAAGTGTATTCATCAAAATTTCCATTTGTCTAATTATAAAGAACTCGAATTGTTTTGAAAAGAAACAGCGTTTTTTTAGTCAAAGAAAAAAACGTGTTTCCTGTGGACCGCGAGATTGGTTATCCTCCGTGGTTGTTCGGTGATCGTCCTTACGCCAGCAATGGATCTTGTATTGTGCGTTTGAAACAAATAATCTTTTGATTTTTGAGCGGCTCTACTGCATAAATGTCAATTTCTCAGTTGGATACATAGATAGGATCGTTTAATCTGAAAGCTTAAGAAATTTCCAAGCTGCTTTCGCTTGCATTGGTCGTTGTTCAAGTATTACTCCGAATTGCGAAACCTGGTTTTCGTGTGGGGTGTGCCTATAATTCTCCTGATGAGAGATTTGACTTGTTCCCTTGAATTTAGCATCGATGAAGGTCTCGAACTGTTGTGTGTGTATTCGGCTATTGCTTGATGTTTTTTTGTTTTCGCTACAAATGTTTTTTATTCTTATCGAGTCAGTTCTCTGTTGAATTCTGATATAGCTGCTCTGGGGTGCTTCCAAGTGAATTGGAAGCAGCTGGTTCTAGTCTGGCCTGATACCAACTTTCAATCAATCACAAAGAGATAAGGGGTTTGTTAGGTCATGATGGAACAAAACAACGCGAAGGAAGCATGGGACATGCGCATAATGAATGGAATCACTATCGCTACGTTACCTGCTTTTTCTTTTCGAACAGAACTCGTGTTTTACTTAGTCATGCATCCAAATCTTTCCAATAAAATGATTTATCCTTTGATGCAGAGTGCTGTGCTAAAATATTTTTGTCAGCCGGTATTGTTTTGTTTTATACCGGCTGACGCAAATGTTTTTGCACAGCACTCTACATTTTTGGTTATATTATAAGATCATACCACTGCAAGAGGCGGTCAAATAAATGAATTCCGAATGATTTATCCTTTATTTTTTTAGATCTTCTATTAAATTCTTCCTACTTACTCAGGTATTAGACAACATGCTGTATCGGCCCATCTTCACATGCTGTATCGGTCCTAGTACTTCTACGCGCCCTGTTGTCTTGCAGCCGTCATCTAGGGAGACGGTCGTGTTCACAGTTTGCCTCGGTTGCGGTTTGAGGTCCTCGTTTGTATGTTGAATGCTGGTCAAACGTAACGTTTGTGGATATCGGAGATAGCGTAGCCAAAACGTTCTCATGTAATCACCGCAAACTGTTGCCGACATTTGTGAGCCAGAGTAGAATAGTCTCCTCTCTACTATGTGTGCTCCATTTCCTAAGTCTCTCCTTCTTCAACCATTTGGGGACCACGTACTACGAAACATGCCACGCCGCGCGACCTCGCATCTTACTCGACTGCTGTGATGGTGACGTCGCGTTTGAGGCAGGGCAAGCAGGCAGGATCTGCAGGTGCGATCGGCCTCCATATCCCGCATCCTGCAATTGCCGCGCAATTGGCCAGCGCGAAACCGCCTGTTATTAGTGCCGGTACTAAAGGATTAAAGCACATGTAAGTTATTCACATTTTTCATCAGAAGACTTTCCTCTATTGGTTTGTGCTTTTTTCTACTTGTTTTGATTAGGATTTTGAATTGAGCCCATTTGTTTAACTTTACTACATGTTATAGTATTGTTCGAATAATCGTTGTTTGGATTCTACAAGAATGTAGAAGAGATTTTACCAGCAAACTCGAAAATGTCGTGGGAATCGTCGTAGTAATTGGTGCATTTTACTTGGAACGAAAAAGCTGTCTCTACATGTTGTCACTAGTTTTTCGTCTTTTTCTCAGTCTTCGCACAAAAGCAGATTTGATTGTCTTTCATTGGAACGTGTTTCGTATGGTACTGAAAAGGAAGATTTTCTTAGTGCGTGATTTTGCTGCGTTGATAGCTGATGCGATTTACGTCCCTTAGAATCCTCAACTAGCTAAGAAGAGAGCCAAGATATTTCGTCAAATTCTTAGGAGAAGGCTTTTAAAGTTTTCGTAATTTGAAGGCGTCTTCGTTGCATCTTAACTAGGAATTGCCTATTGTGTAAGAACAACCTCTAACAATATATAGTGAGTGGAAGATGTGAACACATTAAATCTGACCAAATGTTGAGGTAATGAATGTGAATGGTCGCCTAATGTATCGTCGAGATTGTTCCGTCAGATCGATTCCAACACCTGGATATACAGTATTCTCACACTTGAGCATTACGCAAGATGACATTGTATATACAATTTCCGCAGGACCAAAGAAGGCGTCATGTGTTTTACGGATCGACATATCAAAAGAAGTGAGTGGTTTTAATGAAAAAATAGTAAGAGTGTTAAGGAGTTTATTTCTTCACTTTTCGTAAATGGCTCTCTTAAAATGTAGATGAACAAATGCTAGAGCGTTTAGTATTGATTACTCTTTGAGATTTGTACCTACGCGGTGGAAGTAATTCGTAGCATAATAGAAATGAGTGGAATTCATGCATGTCTACCTGTACCTGAGATTTGACTTATCAGTGCACTATCAGTTTTTTCTGCATGAAGCTTTTTTTTTTGTGCCATAGATTAGATTTAGATATGCTACCGATTTCTGTCAAGCTATAATCGCCTGTCTGTTTTGCTAGATTAGATCGGAAATGTTTGAAATTCTGTACGTCTTATTTTTTTGAGTATTGTTTTACTGTTTTTCAAATAGTGAGATTTTTGCAGAATTCTTCATTTGAACGATTTAGCAACAGTGTTATGACTAAATATTCTGAACCTCAAACTGGAGTTGAACGCGAGTTTCTTACCGGTAGCGCGAATTTTGCATCACCAAGGCCTTTCCTTCGCTATCACTCTTCCAGTTTTTTTTAATAGAGTTTATTTTTAATGAACAGTCTTGCTCAGTTTTCCACTTTTAGTATAATTTCCTTTGTATGAGATAAGGATTTGACCCTTCTAATGGCGCATAGCTACTGCATGTGTCTTATTGTAATTTGCCATAGACTTCTTTTTTTGGACGTATCGTGCATCACATGTATCTCCGATAACAGCGTATAGGCATTTTTTCTAAAGAAAAGCCAACTACAGGATCAGGAACCGGCTATCAGTGTTGTGCGTACTGCTCGTGATGATAGCGACTTGGAAGACCTTGACATTTCTGAACCGGAGCTCATCGAATTTGAGTCGGATGGCGTGCCCAGTGTCAGCATGGTTCTATAAACCGAAGGTTAGCTGTTAATGTATCGCTATAAATGTCTTGCGTAAATATGAATAGTCCTTGGTTTATTAGTATGCTTACACTACTACTTTTCACATATAGAGTATCACATGAATTGAAGTCGTATTGGCAGAAAGTAGTTGCGCCACCACATATTGAGCGAGACATCCTGGCTTGGAGTGAAGTTTATTACTATAATTAAGTGCCGATTTTCTGTAATTGTACAAAAGACCACGTGAAAATTTTTGTTGCTATTATTACATTTCCCATGCTACTAATCAAAAAAGACATTCAAAAGCTATATGTTTTTTTCTAACTGTACTTGAAGCAAGGACAAAATAGCATTGCACTTAAGAGAGCTGTTGTTTTTAGTTATGCTAGAAGACAGCGCCAGCTCACGCTTCCTCTCTGAACAAACGGTGTTTCTGAGCTTTCTGATGTCCATCTAGGTGCTATTCTCTCACTCGTTTATCTCATTTGAAAAATATTATCAAACATAATTCGTAGTACAATTCTATCAATCCGGATTCGAAATCAAACAGTCACTACGAAACACAGATCTTTGTCAGTAAGGTGCGAGTTGTCCTCATTCTACCACTATAATATTCTAGTAAGTATATGGGGCTGGTCGTATTTTTCTTATTGTTCAAGTCAGAGATGGTGTTTCAGTTGCGAAAAGTAAATGAACAAGCAACATTTCATCTAACACATGATGATATTCTTGAAGGCATCACTGATATATGTGAATGCCGTGCTTACGTCAAGAACTTCGAAAATCGCTGCAAAAATCCTTGAATAAAATACCAGTTTCTTGAAAATCGTATTTATTTTTGAATAAATAGATCGAAATCTTTCTTCCAAATGATTCCTAAAGTATTCAATTATGGGAAAATTACCAACATTTGTCGGAAAGTCAGCTTCGTACTGTAAGCTTGTTCCAAGGTATATTAATAGCAACAATAAAAATGATATTGAAACTAGCTAATTTGAGATTTCTTCCATGTACTGATAATCCTTATACACAATGTCTAATACATTTGGAAACCCTATAGAACAACATTTTCTTGTTATCTTGAAAAAGTTGTTTGTGATAAAAGTTTGCAGTAGCTTTCCATTGAGACCTACTTGATAGAGCATATCCCAAGTATTGTCTAGTGAGTCATTAGAAAACCTTTATCTTCCTTTTAGCTGCCACCTCTTGATCATAATTGTTCATGGAGAGAAGAAAAGGAGACCAAATTCGCTGTTCCTAGAAACGTCGTAATAGAATCAACATCGGAACTGTTGTTCATCGCATCTGGATTCTGATTTCACTGTCACGTTGAGTGCAACGCCTCTGTCTAAAACTCGAAGTTTTAGCACATGCAGTACAGAACTTGGGAATATGGTCTACTAACACAGTTCTTTGCAGAAATACTGAGTTTTAAGTTAGCGAAGAACGAGGATATTACTGATTTTTGAGCCGTAATAATTTTAGATCTCTGCTACATTTGGTATCTGAACGGCAGCATTGTTGTTAATTTATTTTATGGTACTATAAGGTTTGAAGTCGACAATGTTCTAGATGTGAGCTTTTTTCAAAATTAGATTTAGAT
>JAHQIW010001027.1:0-25218 GCA_019055375.1 Parelaphostrongylus tenuis
AGGGACAGCAAAGTTCTTGGCTCAAGAAGGAAACAGAGTAATTGAGAGTACAAATATAACTGGTCTTCTCATGAGTTTTTGTTCTAGAGCAATAAGCACCACAGTTACTAATCAGAAGTAATCGAAGTTACATGATTTTGTTGCAAAAGAAAACCAAAAAATCATTGGAATTCCTGAGATTTGATCTATTGCTTCCTTCTTAAAGCTATAAGAGAGCTGCTCTGGTCAGCGAGAAAGCAAATAATGAGGAACAAAATTTTATTCTTGTTTTTTCAGCGCAGTAACAAGACCTTTCTGAAAATAAAATACACCATTCAAATTTTTTTGAGTGAGACACCAACTATTTCTTTAAGCACTAGAAACGATCAGAAAATACGTTTTTCCCAATGAAAAGTTTTTCCCAATCAATGTGAAGAGAGGATATTTGAAGTGGTCCATTTATTGCGGAATTCCAATGTTCTTTTGGCTGATACAGCGTAATGCCAGGTCCATCTCAGAAACTAAAAAAGGATATTGGAATCCTTGAGATTTAATCTATCGATTGGCTAGTGAAACTTTGAAGAAAAACATTTGGTCAGCAAGAAATCTTTCAATGGGGAACATAACACTATTGTTGCTCTTCCAGTGCAACGACAAGGCCTTTTTCAAGACACATTGCATTTTTTCAAATCTTTTGATTCGTGCTAGCCAATGATTATTTGATCATTGAAGAAGACCAAAAAACCCGTTTTTACAATGGGTCGAAGTGGTCTTTTCATAATAGAACAGTACCGAATAATCTATATTGTTCTAGAAAATTCATCACCTTTCACCTACTTGGATTCATTGCGAATGCAAAACTTTGTCTAATTTATAATGCCTTTTGACAAAAAGTCTGACAAATATTAGCACATGTGTCGCAGTGGTTAGAAGTGATTTGCGATACACATGATCGCTCAATCAGTGATCGACAATTCGATCCTGCGCTTCCCTTTGGGGTCGGCGAACTGGAAACAGACTTGTCCGGAAAGACAGCAGCATTGACTTGATACATCGTTAGGCCACAAGTCACTGAAAAGGCCAGATATGTGTTCAATCAACTCAAACGATGCTAGGTGAGGGCATGTGCATGGCGCATCCCATAAGAATTAATCAAAACCATAATTTTATTTTTTTTCGTCCTAAACAACAGTGCAATTTGTGCAGAAAATCATCAAGTGATGACAAACAGAAGTTGCGGGCGTCGATTAATTATTTATCGAATCGAAGAAATTACTCACGTTGATACAACCCAACATCTGCAAATTTTGGAACAATTTGCAGAAATTTTTTATTGTACATTTTCATAACACTATTGTGATATTACATCTATATGTCCAAGAATACGGAGTTATATGCAAAATTAGCAAACTCAGGCAGGTGTGGAACCTCCAACACATTCATAATCGCGATACGTGATGTCACTGCAGCTGGTATGGCTGAAACGCTAGTTCTACTCTCGCTTGGCGCTTCAAATTTCGCGTATCACACTTTCGCTCCGAGTGTTATCTTAAGACCACGCTCAGATTTTGAAAATATGTCAATTAATCACTTTTTGAGCCACGCATGTGGTCTTTTATATAGAGCTGACTTACAGAGCCCGATTGAGAAAACACTCGAAACGAAAGGTGTGATATATCAACGATATCAGCCAAGATCAATCGTGTGCACAACACTGTCTATTCAGATAATTTCACTTGATAGACAGTGTAGAATGTTCGTCGCCTCTTAGTATAGGGGACTGAGCGCCCCGAGATGATTGGCAAAAGACGAAAAGGGTACCGCCCGACTGATAAGGCTATCAAGGTCGAAACACCTGTATCAGGCTCTATAAGTCAGCTCTGTATAAAAGACCATATGCATGGCTCAAAAAGTGATTATCTGGCATGTTTTGGTAGCCGCCCTTTCCTCTAAGCAAAAAATTCACGGAGTTGGTAGTTGTCTCTTGGGATTTTTCAGAATGTATTACAACACTTCGGCAACATCTGCTATTTAGGTGCTAAGAAGGTTCTGACGAGTTCGAAGTCGGATTTCGGACTGCGGATTTCGAAGGAGTTCCAACCATGCGCATGTTTACTTTAGAGAAAGGGAAAGTTCGCAGGATATTTTTCGTTTCTCGTTACTCGTGACTCGGTTCAGAGACGGTCGAACTTTGGATTTGTTAAACAATTTTTTTCCTTTATTTCCTTTCCAGAAGGCACGCGATAGCTTAGACTCTAATGTTCGTGCAATTTGGCAGTTCAAATTTGGTAAACTTCAGAGTAACGCCGATACACGTGTGATTGAAGTACTGCGTTTTGAAAATGCCCCTCTTGATAAAGGTGCTCGTTTGAACCCGAGCGCTACCGAACCCGGTAAACCATCAACTGCTTCGCTGACAAGGCTCAAACATATTCCTGACACCGCTCCTGCTGTTCCGGCTACTTCTACAATGCAGTGATATCCTGGTGGTGCTACGAGTAATGTAACTGCTCCACATACACTAACGGCCTACTCGACAGCGATTAGTTCTTCTGTGACCAATGTTTCCAATGTCTCCTCTGTAAAAACAAATGAGAACCCCAAGTTTGACTTTCTGTTAACCTCAGCATGCTTCAGCAATTCTTATTTTTCTTCCTTTTTAAGAGGGGCATGACGTGTTAATTCCAAACGTTATTCACACAATAAAACAAATAATCGGCAGGTCGCCTTCGTCGGAGTCTGGAAAGGTCAAAGTTGTTTACAGTTCAATCAGTCAAACACTTCCATCACTTCTTTAGAACAAATTGTCAGACTAAGATTTCGATCGCATCAAGAGCAAACTCAACCTTCAATATAGTCACCGCTTTTTGTTATATATCCTCCACTGAATGAGCAGGTGAAGACAACGGAACGGTAATCACATAAGCCAGTAATGCGCTATGCCCATCAAAACAACAATCTCATATACTGACTCATATCATGCATGATCACGAGGCATTCTTCTTTGCGGTTCATCTAGTTCTGACAATTTTCTCTGAAGAAGTTATGGAAGTGTCTGACTGATTGGATTGTAAACAAATTTGACCTTTCTAGGCTCCAACGAAGGCGACCTACCGAAACGTTAATTGTTGATTGTGTGAATGAAGTTTGGATCTAACAGCTCGTGCCCCGCTTAAGAAGAGAGAACAAATAACAGATGAGAACCAACAACGCGAAAATGTGGGAAGGAGCTCTGTTGAAACGGTGGGTACATAGAATTTCGTAGATCTACAACAGGTACTTCCAAGACTAGTTTAGTTTCATTCGCATCAATAATTTTGTGAAGGCGAGTCTTATGGAGTATCAACAGCACTCTTTTCTGTGGACCTCATTTGACGCCATATCTTGAGAAAGTGATCAATTTAGGTGTTGAAAATGAGGAATTGTCAAGCCGAGCAACAAGCAAGCTGAGCTAAGGCGCTCCCAAAAAGTGCTTGTGAGCTCGTTGTTACTGTTCGCATAACAACTGCACATCACGAATGTAGAAAAATGACGATGACAGAGACAACGCGACAAAAGAATGATCTTCAAAATGCGGACGACAATCAAATAAGAAATAGGTGAAGACTTCAAGATTACGATGAAACAGTTTTCTGTTAGATGTTAATGTTTATTATCAGTTGCTCTGTGACAAAAATAGAGAATTTTCAGATAAAGGCTAATCAACGTGAAGTACTGTTTCATGTAAGACGTTCTCACTGCGCATTTAGTACAAAGCAGAGTTGACTGGTTTTTGGAGAAGTTCTTCTAACGACTCTTAGACTTCAAGAAAATGCAAAGAACAGATACCATACGATAAATACGAAATTGCCAAAGTAAAGCTCACAAAACAACTATTTTAAGGCATACAAAAGGAACCAAACAATACTTAAGCTATAGCGCTTTGGAGGAGCAGCTCATCAATACACTATGGAACCAATATGAGGAGTTCATTTTTACATAGTAGAATGAACTGAGTGAGCTTCAATGGTTGGGCAAGGATGCATTGGAACAGCTCTAAGATGCCACCGGAATAAACAAACGGTTACAAACTTTACAAACTCTTTTAACTTGCAATAAAATTCATATTGCCTACAACTAAGAACATTCCAAGTATATTTATATATAATTAGTTCCCACTTAGCAGCGGTATTACTGGTTTAAAAGGTGATTTTGTTTTAAGTTCGCAAAATTCCGTCCGTGTCAGGCCATTTCAAATTGTCGCTAAACGCAAAATCAGTTCTTGCAGTAAACCACAACTGCAGTCTTGACTAAGTGCTATAGCAAGCAGTCTATGTGAATGTTCGGGCTACAACGACAATCGCAGATAATAGAGACAATGACAACAGTTGCTAGTGTGGTATCGGCCATCGCACATCTTGGACTACCATCTTTTTTCGGTTTCTCTATCTCTTTATCGATATCCACGTCATAGTACATTCTAACTGTGGCACACTAACCCTGAAAATAGACCATTGCCCTTTTCTGTCTTTGTTAACGAGAGTTGCAAAAACCCACATGCTATATGCTCCTGTCGGCCAGTTCCCTCTGATCGCAGTGTTCGAGAAAGATCTCCAGTGGAACTAGGGCAAGCTGCCGCAAGATTACCTCACGTCAGTAATTCAAAAATTCCAGAGACTTTTCGCGATTATCAGGTAGTTCTAGCATCTTAACTGCATTGAAATCATATTTTACTTTCACGATCGTAAGCATTGATTTCTCTGCGCAGGATTTTTAGAATTGGACTTTCAAAACCGTTTCTTTCAAAACTCTTAGATCGCTTTGAAATATTTCTCCATATTGTAAAACGAAAAATAGATTGACGGTCTCAGGAAAATAGGTAATTACGTCAAAACTAATCAAGGAGTTCAATATGCCTAGCAATCATTTTTGAGCTACGCATATCGGTGGTCTGTCAAGGAGGGGTGACTTATGGAGTCCGATACACGTGTTTCGATCTTGCCATCTCGTCAGCCGGCCAGTTACCCTTTCTCGTCTTTTGCAATCCTGTGTGGGAGCTCCAGTCCCCACATCAAGGGTCAGAGACGACGAAGGTTTTACACTCTATGTCCACTGAAAATCTCACCAAACACAATCAAGGATCATTAGATCCATAGTGGTTTCATTGCGAAAAGCCATGAATGAATAGTTGTAAAATAAATCCTTTCATTATTATTTGAACGAACTTGTCATGTGGTCTGGTAAGGCCAGATACACGTGTTTCGTCCTCACAGACTCGTCAGTCGGGCAGAACCCGTCGCCTTTCGATATTTTTATAGTCAGTTCTCTCGGGAGCTCTGCTCCCTTACAGAGAGTTATCGAAGACGAACGTTTTACACTCTATGTCAAGCGAAATTTTCACCTAACGCAGAGTGTTTTCGCACTCGATTGCTCGCTGGCTGGTATTTTTATCATATTATACCTTCCTTTTGAGTGCTTTGTTGAGAATCACGTTAAGAGAACTGACTATAAAACTATTGAAAGACGACGGGTTCTGCCCGACTGACGAGTCTGTAAGGACGAAACACGTGTATCGGGCTGTACAAGAGCCCTTACCAGACCGCGTGACAAGTTGGCTCGAATAATAATGAAAGCATTTATTGAAATTTGAGCGTGGTCTTAATGAAGCACTCGAGAGGAAATTGTGAAATAGCTAATTTTTGTCTATAACTATCGTTTCGATTGTTTTCTCAAGACCACGCTCAAACTTCAATATGCCAGATAATCATTTTTTGAGCCACGCATATGGCCTCCTTATAGGGCTGACTTATAATTCTCAATACACGTATTTCGACCTTGACAGTCTTATCAGTTGGGCGATACCCTTTCGTCTTTAGTCAATCCTCTCAGGGCTCTCAATACCCTATACTAAAAGTGTAGTGTTCATATACCAGCCAAGAGCAATGAGTGTGCATCACTGTCTGTTCAGTGGTAGTTCCACTTGACTTACAGTGTAAAATGTTCGTCGGCCTACTCTTAGTATAGGGGACTGAGCGTCCCGAGAGGACTGGCTAAATACGAAAGTGTACCGTCCAATTGATGAGACTGTTATGGTCGAAATACGTGTATCGGGCTCTATGAATTTTCAATTAATTATTTCAGTTCACTTGAACTATTTGTATATGGCTGAGATTTGGTGGACAATAACCAAGTACCCACCAAATAAAAGCCACCTTTTTAGTATTCGTAGTCATTGGTCAAAATAAATGGTTTATAACTAAGCTGACCGTTTACCAAATTCAGCGGTGAATAGATTTTTGTTACGGAACTGGATACTTTCCTCCACATGTCCTTAACCCCTAACGGACGGCTACAGAAATCGATGCCTGTAGAGTGAATTACGCGATTTTCGCTATTTAAAAGAGGTTTTTTTTTTCTTGGGTCTGGTAGAAATTCGCGGAATTTTTGCATCACTTTGATAGAATAAGGTCTCCTCTACTCGCTCAGATGCTTCTGATTTAGTTAAACACATCTTCTGTACAGAAAGACTCTCGTTTACTGCGCAGACGTACTGACTTTGGCATTCAATCAATTGTATTACATCGTACAAAGGAAATCACAAGCAAATCTTTAATTTTGCTCTTCCCTAGTGTTTACAATACTTAAGAGTCATCACAGCAAATAAAAACTGGAGAACAGCTTGTAATTTATCAATGATTATTACACATGCTATATTCGATGCGTGTTCATCGAAAGCTCTCATTATAACCAAGTTTATATCAATCATTCGTCTATTTTCAATTGTTCAGAATCGAAGCAAGCGAGAAAAGATTGAGTATTTATGAAAAGTGGAAGAATTCCGAGCGGTAAGGGACAGCCGTGCATGAATAAAAGGCTTAGAACATCGGCTTTACGCAAACTATTGATCAGAAATATATGTCTCCAGAGAACTGTTCTTGGTGCTTCCACTTTATCCACACCCATAATTTGAAGAATTATTTTTCATTCATTTTCGAGGTTTAAGTAATTATTCGACACTTTGAATATCGAGAATCTGAGAAGTGTGTTTTATTAGGTCTCCAACTAAGTTCCAAACTTGATCCAGAGAATAAAAATTTTCCCAAAAAATTTCTATTCTGCTCATTTTACGCAGAATTTTCTTTGGCGTGCATCGTTTGGTGTATTTTTGAACAGAATTGTCGCCATTGATGAGAAGTGAATCTTCTTCAAGAGCCAGCGTCGTCCAAATCACTGGTTGTCAACAGCAAGGAACACTATCACCGAGACCAAATCGATTTGCGACAAAAGCAATGTTGATCATTTTCTGGGACCGATTTGGGCCGATTCATTGAGGACTTGTTGCAAGCCGGTCAGAGCATCAACACTGAGCTATACTGTCAGCAAATGGATCGTTGCAATCAAACAATTCCACTCCACCGCCGTCGCCAAGTCATTTTACTTCAAGACAATGCAAAGTCTCCACGTTAACAGGAAACAAGGAAGAAGTTGACCTAATTGGGCTGGGATGACTTGGATCATCCGCCGTATTCGCCAGATCTTTCTCCGTTCGATTTCCATCTCTTCAGATCATTGGAGCACTGGATGGACAAAAAGAAGCTTCGATACATCAATCATTTGCGTCGAAATCAACTGGTTGGTTTGCATCGAAAAATAATTAAAATGAGAAGAATAGTTTAGAAAACTAATCATTATTTAAAGCTTCACGAGGTTGGTATCTTTTTCCTTAATCGATTGTTCTTCTTTCCGGTCGATGGGTTTTCTTGGTTGCTATTGGCTGACGTTTCGGCAAATATGCCTTCTTCAGAACCTGAACGTATCATTCGTTGTAGCTTTATTATATACTGTGAGAGAATATTGATAAGCGAACATTGATTCAGGGTTTCACCACTCACCATGCAATCTAGTCTGAGGACTACCTATGTTGTTAGCACCAGGGTGACGTTTAAACCGGCCCCCATGTCATTAGGTCAAATTATGGATAGGTGCCAGCTGAGACCCCTGCTAGAAAATCAATCTTAGATAAGGTGCCATGTGGTTCGCTATGTTAAGGCAGTCTTCCTTTTTGTTCATTTGCGGGTTTCTGGAATTTATCCAGGAAGCTTCTAGGGTCTTTCGCGCCGATGTTTTTGATTCGTGCCCTGGAACTTTGACTACTACCTCAAAATTGTCATCGTTGTGCCTTTGTATCCTGTGTTTCCCTAGAGGTTTACTTGGGTATTTACTTGTTTTTCTGCCTGAACAAGAAGAAGAGTGCCCCAACTTAACCAACCACATGGCACCTTATCTCAGATTGATATTCTAGCCTAAGTATCGGCTGACACATATCGTTAATTCGACTTAGTGACATGGGAGGCGGGTTCTTACGTCAACCTGCGCTAACAACATGGGTAATTCCTAGACTAGATCACAAGGTGAGTGGCTTTCTCTGAATCGATTATCGCTTATCATACCATAGATTTTCAATTTATTTTCTTTTTTTCTCACAGTATATAGTCATATAAATAAATAAAGTTACAACGAATAATACGTTCAGGCTCTGATGAAGGCATATTTGCCGAAACGTCTGCCACAACAACCAAGAAAACCCAACGACAGGAAAGAAGAACAATCGCTTGGGAAAAAAATAGCAACCTCGCGAAGCATTGAATAGATTAGTTTTCTCAGCTATTCTTCTCATTATCAAAGTTTTATATTATCACCATTCCGAGGTTTCAAGAAAGTCGGTCTTTCGAGTTGTTACAAAAGAATAATGAGCTCTATGAGCGCGTAATTATTTTGCTGCCAGAGCGTTGCCAGAATTGCATCCAGGCAGACGGAGAATACTTCGGTTAAGCTATTTGATACTTTCATTACTCAAAAAACAAGTTTTTGAATTTTTGGATCAACTTCGGAAACATAGTTGGAGACCTAATATTTTCTAAATGGTGTTTATATTATGGTCTAGAGGTGAAGTAAACTTTTCGGTACTTATATGTTAGACGGCAACAATTTTTTCAGTCGATCCAGCCAATTTTTTCATAGAGTGTTAGTAATAATTAGAAGGTTCAAGTCTCTGGCTACAACTGTGCGTTGCCGTTTTTTGAGATCACCCTTTTATGTCGCTGTAGCATTCAGAATAAAATTTCGTTTCTCATTCGCCTTTCGCCTTGATTATACTACGCGTATAGATCGCTGGAAGCACGAAAAGCATATCAGCGTGTAGAAAATTTTCCGTAGCATCAGAATCTACGTTGTTATCCACAGTTTCTGTTGACTTGTAAAAAAACCCTCAAATGAATAATAGTATTGGAAGCGCGATCGGTCGTTCCGTCCGGTCTCGTTTACCTCGCTCCGTGAGTTGGCTGGTAAGCAAGGTCGCCGAAAAGGTTCAAAACTGAGTAAAATGTGAAGGGAAGCCACAGCTGCGACTTGCTAGGAAGATAATCGCATGATCTCCCGCGTAACCCGTCAGTGATCTACCGCACCATGCTTTGAAACGGCTGCAACTATTGATATTTTATTAAGGATTTTTTCACCGCATGAACAGAAACTAGATAAAAACGCATGATTTTGATTTGACCAAAAAAACTGTCTGCGCTGAATGCTTTTCGTGATTATAACAATTTACACTCGTGGTAAAAATGAAGGCGAAAGGCAGTAAGAAACGAAATACTTTCTGAATGCTACAAGGTATAAAATGGTGTTGCAAAAAGCCTCGACGTATAGTTTTAGCTAGAGATTCAAGCTCTCACTCCTGCGACATGAGAATGGTTACGACACTCATATGAAAAGTCCCTATCCGGCAAATGAGATTGGCTTAGACAATTTGTCGTCGTTTAACATATAAGTACCAAATTTTCTTCCACTTGTCAAGCATCTTTTGCTGTACAGAGGTTTTCATTCAGATCAATAACTTCTCAATAGAACACTCTCAGCGATCTTAATGATAATTCTGGTTTTTGAGAACGTAGTTTTAATGCGTTGTTACAGCTAAAAGATTACTGAGTTTCACACTTGGCGCCATGAAGATAGCGCAGCGCAATCTACGTGTGGCGTTCGGTGCGTGCTCAGTGTAAAACTCAATATTCTTCTAGCTGTTACGACGCACTAAGAAGTTTTTTTCAATGGCTGAGCATATCCTTGAAGGTTTTAAGATTTGCTCTATCGAATGGGTGTGAAGGCCTTTCTGCTCAAGCTCGTAAAGAGAGCTTTTTCAAAAGGAAAACATTCCATTCAAATCTCCAAAATTTGATCTGTCGAGCGATTATTGAATGGTGCCGGTTTGATGCCAATATTACAACATACATGCACATACCTATGGAAGGCATACGCTCCGCATGTGATATACAATCTTAATTTCAGTGTTGCAGTACAATAAAGATATCTATTGGCAAACCAAAGAAGCTGTTAAATTTCCGAGATTTGTGTTATCGGAAAATTGCTGTATTGTCTAGGGAAGGCTTTTCTCGCCGAAAGATGCTTAAAAGTTAAAAAAAACATTTTTCTTCCACTGTTACAGTGCAACAAAAGACATCAGAAATTTAGTACGCCTTTCAAATTTCCGAGAATTAAGCCATCAACTAGCTACCAAAATATTTAGGAAGAAGGGGAAAAACTTTATTCATCAATTTGGGTGGTGATATGGGAAGTGCCGTATCATAAGCAATGATAAATGCGCGCTCTTCCCACACTTAGTTGAGCTGCATATTGGATTTACCTCCACATAGAACTCTAGCAAAACAGGCGATACACAAATGCATAGTGAGGGCTGAAAGTTTGCTTATTTTTACAACGACGTGCTATTACCGTTGAAAAATGAGGGATATCAAGAGAAACGATCATACTTTATATCAGAAACCTTTATAAAAGGATCACGCGTGATATTTCATTCTTTATCTAACGATAAAATACCTCTGACTTATGAACTTCACCTATAATCACCACTAAACCACCTATGACGTCCAAGCGGCGGGGTGGATTTTTGTGTGTGAACTGTGATCTTCTTTTCGCTCTGACAGCCTTCTTTAATAACCTTTCATAAACTACTTATGTTATTAAAATCTTCGTGATTCTGGCTATTTAATAACTAATAAAACATTAGTAAAGATCCTTATCGAAGCCCTAGCCGAGCAAATGAAGGGAATTGGTCTGAAAAATAATTTTATTATCACTGCTGCAATGTAACAAAAAGTCTTATCTGAAACTGAACAGATCTTTGAGAGTCTCAAAGATTCAAGCCTCGAATAATTACTGAATATCTAGGAGAAAGCTTTTATGCAACGAGAAAAGCCTTCAAACAGTCGTGTACCTCGGCTCGCACACTTCGTCCCTTAGGGGTTAAGGCCCTGTTCTTTAGAGGTTGTCGAAGATCAATATTCCGTGTACCACGTAATCAACTCTATTCGTAGGATCGGTGACTTGGAGTAAGGTTGCCCATTTGTTGCATGCCTTCTATTAGCAATAAAGCTCACTCACTCACTCAAAGCAGAAATTGTTTTGAAGAAAGTCGCTATAATTGCGTGACAACCCACACATTTTTCAAGCGTTTCTGAGTTCTTGCATGAGACTTCAGTATTTTGCATAATGTTTTCGATTCTTGTGGGAGGATTGTGATTACCACCTCTAAATCGATATCGTGTGCTTTTGTGCTTCACAAATACCTAGACAAGGTTATCAAAATTTCCACTTCATCAAGATACCGTATAGTGCGAACACAGAAATGTTCAATGACTTCCCCATTGTTTTTACCGCAATGTGTTTAATAAGAAACTGTGTATGCTGTACCTAAACATATGCAATTCACGTCTTTAAAAATTACTAAATAAAATCGTGCATTTTTCTGTTCAGCGTTCACAGTCATGTAAGCGGCTCCAAATAAATGATAACCAAATGTGTAGTGTTAAATTTGTGTAATTGTCAAAGAAATCTTTCAGAGTTTCACAGCAATTCCAATGCTAGCTATGACTTGTAATCATAGCGGTATGCCAGACATGCTAGTTCAAAATCTCACCTATGGAATGACGCTGCTATCAAACGAAGTGAGCATCACTATTGAAAGGTACTCAAAGAAGCAGTCGCTAGAAATTCTTGTGGGAGATAGAACGAAAGGGCTTAAACACTTTAATACACGGAAACTGGTACAATACGGAAGTGCCACATCGCGGAACTGTTTATTCAGTACCGTGCGGTGCTCATAAAATTCGTAACGTACATGATGATTCTACAGCGCCGGCGTTGCTTCTGATTTGACATTTGCGAAACAGCAGAAACAAGGCTCCAGCGCTTTGAGTCGGACAACTCTCGTGAACATAATAAAATTCAGACAAAGCTTTCTTTTCTTTGAGCAACTGTAATGTCATTCACATATAGACGTTAAAGTGCTTAGTTGCAACCTCTAATCTACATGATTCTAGGTTTAAAGCTTACGAATAAGTCTAATACCTTGTCAGTGAGCTGATGGAGTACCACTGAACGGTGAATAATATTAGTGAACACCATCTCAATCGTTTCGGGGAGCTGAGACTACAAAATTGAGCTAAGTAACCTTTTGTGCTGTACTTGGATACTTAGACTCACCTTCAATGTGCAAACCTCAGCACATGATTATGTGCTGTTTTAGTTGTTTAATTTCCTAGAGTCTCGCCACCCCTTGGGAATCACAGAAAAATTACCACCTTGCAACTAGTAGCTATCAAGAAGGTGGTCATTCCTAGTACGGTTTACTCTTAGGTGGACTATTCGAGTGAAAACGTCAGACCTTCTCAACTGGAATAGCCTTCTAACGGTTTAATTGTTCCCCCGCTGTAATTTGCAGTCCAACACCCAAAAACACCTCCCAGCCACGATGAAGCGGAAAACCATATTGGAGGCATTCTTGCAGTTAATCCATAATGGAGGTACTGTTTTTACTTGACTAACAACGTATTAGTTCTTCGGGAGACTTGAGCGAAGCGGTAATATCCGTACACAGGGCAGCTTTTTCCTGCTGGCAGACTAATAGACTTGAATGATGCCACCACACTGGCATATCTTCATAATCACAGATATTTGCAACCTGACGGATAGGAGATCAATCAGCATCCACTATTTAGCTCAGCCAAAAATATTTATAAGGCTCATAATATGGGAATAAGTCTCAATGATCGTATGCATCTAGGAAAGAATATTTCGCGTTTCATAAATAATCGTTTTCAGAGTATTCAGAAAAACGCGATAAGCTACTGAAGAGTGCACTACTGTCGCATGCATAAAATGCTACTTTGTTAGAATGTTAGCTGGAAATTTTGTGTGTATGTGAATCATGGAGGAAATGCGAGAAGTTGACAGCGTTTCATATACATCCACTTCATTAGAAATTTGAAAATAAGAATGTGAGTAGGAAAGTTTTCGGTCAATGACACGATAGTCGCGTTCCTTAGAACGTCCACTTTGCTCTCCAATCTCATAACATTGCCAATTCTATAGATTGTCGGGTTTTTGCGTCTTCTATAGAGACTTATTGTCTTGGAATAAATGTCTTTTATGGGCGGATTCTGACTTTATACTAGTGGATTCTCGATGACATCTCATTTACCGCCTGTCTTTAATTCTTTAAGTGATAACCTGTAGAGATTCTTATTTTGAGTATCAGTCGGAGCCTCTATCAACAAAGGAGTTTTCTTAGGTGTGTAGGAAGTGAAAAGCAATGAGAACATCGATGTTTGACAGATGTAATTTCTACATTGTTTCCAAAAACTCTCAGCTAACGCCGCGCTTCATTTTCTCGTTGATTGATGCCTTTCTTTACAGATTCTCACTCATAAAAGAATATGTATTTCTGACATTTAGTCGATTGCAGATGTTTTATTTTTGGGAAGGCCAAAATTTTATGCCGCAACATCTGAAATGCGAAGGCGGGAACGGAATTTGAGCTACGTCTCTTAAAGAATTGATTCATTCATGGAATTTTTGTTTCACTCAGTCTTTTCCATGTGGCTTATAGTCATCTGGCATTAGACAATCATCTATCCTCCTTAGCGGATTTCGTGCCCTTCAGAATAGAAGAACCAATCACAAAACTTTTTTCGAAACAATTTGCTGTGAATTATACGTATTAAGAACTCTTGAGGCTCCTGAAAAGCTAACGAGGCGTCACGCCGAAGTTACTCACTCACTACTACTTCCTTCTAATCGACTGATTTGAGAATTGCTCAAGAAGTATTTGATCTCACAATGTATTCTGAGCTTTGTATGAGGTTTGTTATGGGCACTGATACGAAACAGGACACGCGTTTCAGTCTGCCACTCTCGTCAGTTGCACAGTGCCTTTTGTTCAGTCAGTTCCTTAGGGATCTACCCTATATAGAGGAGGCGACGACGGATTTTTCGAAACCGACGTACGGTGAAACGATCACCGCGACATTTGTTCAAAGTGACTGATTGTCGATATGGCGTATATCTGTGAACTGGAAGAGCGAAACACGTGTCTTACACTGTATTAGTGCCCATGACAGATCTTAAGAAAGGCTCAAAAAGGCCGAAATCGTGTCTTGCATTGTATTAGTGCCCATAACGACGTCATGAAAGGTTCAAACCAAATTTATAGATTATATTGCTCTTAACATATTGGGAACCACATGGGTCATATCGAGCCATGATTCGTGTCGTCGCGCACCAGAGTTTTATACGTCGCAAGCATAAAAAGTGGAAATTGGTGGAATGTTACTTGGTAGATTAAGTTTCCATGAGAACACTATCACTATTCGATAAATAAGTATCATTACAGAGAATCCTGTGGAGATTTTTAAGCGTTTCTTGATTGACACAACGCAGTCTGTTGAGATATTAACTATTTTTCAATGAGAGAAACCCTATCTTTCCAGGAACGGACATATTCTCAAAAGTTATTTAACAGTTGTTCTTTTCTTTGTGTTCATGTTTCCATAGTTGTTCGATAGTTTGAAAAATGTCGATTATTATGGCATGCTTGGTTTGTGGTTCAACTTTCATTACATTGCATTTCACGTTTTCCTAACCAATAAAATAGAAGGCTCTGCAGTGTCGCAGTCCATTTTTGGACTTCACGGCGGAATTTTTGTTGTCATATGATAATGATAATCAAAATCAAACGGTAATGATATTCTGAATTGCATTAGATAGAATAGTACGGAAGGCACACGTGAAAACATACTTCCAGTGAAAAGACCGCCCATCTTTTTTGAAAAGGTCTACTAATCCCTACGAACTGAATGGAATGCAGTCCCATCGTGTGAATGTGTTCGTACTGCCTCTCCTTATCCACTCAGCAAACTTTTTCATTAGACTATTAGTAATTATTCAACAGATCAAAAGCTGAAAGATGTAGTATTAAGCCTTATTTATGAGAAGACTTTTATATTAAACTTTACTAACAAAAAAAAACATATGACTTCGTGCTCAAGAGCGCATGTGACGCAGTGGTTAGAGGTGTTTTGCATCGTAAACAAAGTCATTAGCTCGATGTCGCATTCATAGCTCACCAAGCTTTTCGGATCGGTAAATTTGTGCCAAACCTATCTAGGATCATAACCAGCATTGGCTCAATATCTCTGTAGGCCACAGCGAGTGATTGTAAACGCCAGATATGCACATAATCACCTCAAACGGGTATGTAATTTGAAGACAAGTGCATGGCGCATTAATCAAGGATTCTTAGACGCCAGCTTTATACTTCTGATTTTTTGCTCTAAAAGTGCGTTGTTTCGCCTACAGCGCAAACGTTGCACAATCTCATGAAATGGATCCCGATTTCTAAGCATACTTTATTGGCAAAAGAGTTGTACAAGCAAAATTTTACTGCAAAGAATACCTATATCCCAAAAATCTCTACTCTGCAAGAAGGTGCATACCTGGAAAGGCAAAGCTTCTTAGCTGTTCCTTTCTCTTTGTTTCGAAATTTTTGCAAACATCATCAAATTTTGAGCAATTGAGCATTGAGCTTTTTCTTGTTTTCAGCTGTAAATGCGGCAGGAAGTTTGAGGAATTGAGCGCCCTGAAAAGACATAAGCGGTAATATCTACAGTTGAAGTAAGCCAGCATGATAGCGCTGAACAAGGCGAACAAATTTTTCGACAGTTTGAATGATCATAAAACTCTAATTACACTATCTACTCCAAGTACACTGTTCAGCGTTCGTTGACGTTAGCTATCCAACAGAATCTTTAGCCACCCGCTTCTGTTAGAAAATGTACTACTACAATATTCATATACCGACCTCTTTTGTTTCAATCATTGTATTTGTCATAATTTATTCATCCTTAATCAGCGTCCTTGTCCAGTGACAAATGTTCCCTAGATAAATGGTGTTCATAGCGCAATACAAGATGATGAAAATACTTATAAATCTCGAAGCATAAGAGAATAAAGAATAAACCTCTCGGTGTTGATCAGTTCCTGATGGATAGGCCATGCATTTGTCTTCAATTTTTAACTTCGGGGATGGTGACTGAATGCACATCTGGCCTTTACAAAGACACGAGGTGGCCTCTCACTGAACCGAGTCAGTGCTGCTTATCCTCTCAGACAAGTCTGCGACCAGTCCGGTAACATCTATCGATCCCGGAGGGACGTATGGCTTGCTCAGCCATGAGCGCGAGATCGAGCCATCGACCTTGTGTGCAACGTAGAGCACCCTATTACCACTGCGCCACATGCTCTCTCGCTGTAAGGATAGAACAAAGTAATTTCTATATTTTAATAGATCTTTTCATTATTATTTGAGCCAACTTGACCCTGGTCTGGTAAGGGCTCTTGTACAGCTCGATACACGGTCGGGCAGAACCCGTCGTCTTTTGATATTTTTATAATCAGTTCTCTCGGGAGCTCCACTCCCTTACAGAGAGTCATCGAACCCAAACGTTTTACACTCTATGTCAAGCGAAATTTTCACCTAACACAGAGTATTTGTGCACTCGATTGCTTTTGGCTTGTATTTTTGTCATATTATACCTTTATTTCGAGTGCTCTATTGAGACCACGCTAAAATTTCAATAGATCCTTTCATTATTATTTGAGTCAACTTGTCTATGGTCTGGTAAAGGCTCTTGTACAGCTCGATACACGTGTTCTTAATATAATTTGAATTTCGACAATTTAATACTGACTACTGATTATTGACGGAATTCGTAGCAATGAATAGAGGTGATTGCTCTTGATGTAGGAAATGAATAATAAGCGTGAGTGAAATGTGGATAAATGTAAATAATAAAGCATCAAATCGTTCCATGAATATCTGAAATATGATTTTTTCATAAGTATCTGGAGTTTCTCTTCCAAAAATATGGTGTTAGAAGAAGGCATTAACAGGATTTCCAAGTTGCGGCGATGAATATGATAGTCATATAGAGGTCAAATGGATTTATAAAAAGTTTTCACTTATAAAACAATAGAGCAAAGCCTTTTTTTGAACCGTATAGAAGCCTCAACTTTTAAACCCTTCTAATTTCAAAAATTTTCACCGAACTGTCGCTGAAATCGCATCGCATTACAATGTGCAGTACCACTTTTGAAGAATATTTTGTTGTTTTATGACTGTTTTGACATGCTCCAAGCAAACATAGTCTTATCAAAGTCTCTTTTATCATACTTTCTCTGTCACTCGCGATGAACCTCTCTTTAGTGACGGTAAGATTCCAAATTTCATTGGAAAAGTACCACAACGCCATCGTAGCGAGCTTCGCGCGCCGCGGCGAAAATCAACGTGGTTCACAATGTGTTAAGCGAGGTCTCAAGACAGTCTGTTGAAAAGTATTGCTGCTTATGCTTCGTAACAGCCAACGCCGTATCGACGGTATCGTCAGTCACTTTGAAAAGAACGCCACGGTGACGGTTTTAGCATACGTTGAGTGTGAAAAGTTTATCGTCGGCTAATATATAGAGGGGTAAATTCCAAACGAACTGACTGTACGATAAAATGCCGTGTAACTGATAAGGTTGGGAGGCCGAAACAAGTGTTTTGCACTGTATTAGTGCCCATAACAGACCTCATGAAAGGCTCAAAACACATTGTCATGTCAATGCTGATTGCTAAATTCGTTGTCTCTATGTGAACGATTTGATGCAAAACTGAAGAATTTCTTTTCATCTTTGAAACTACAATATTTGCTTAGATATTCAAGGAACAACAATGAAAACGCTAATAGCAAGGCAGGTCACCTGACGGATTCTGTCATAATTTCACTAATGTCCATAATCTCGACAGTGTTGGGTTGTGGAGTGATGTCCTGCAGGTCAAGGTATGAACAGTGCTTGTTCTTGTTTCATCCCTTTGGAAGCTTATAAATCTCAGTGACAATGAGCATATCTAGGACATCACAAATACTCTAGAACTGATCCAATCTTAGCTTTCTGGTAAAAGGATCTTAAATGTTACATAATCAAAGTCAAGCATAGATAATGATGATAAATCACTCAGCACAGTGGTTGAACTCCACTTAATATTCAGAAAAATTCGTTTCAGCGACTACTAGGCCTTTCAACGTCTCCGGTTTCACTTTGCCTGTCGCCATGGTTTACTCTACCGCATCCGATGTCCAGGCCCAGGTCTCTGGTATCGCAACCAGTGCGGAGGGTGCTCGAGGCTTTGTCTCACGTCTTGTAATGCAGACAGTGGGCTTACATTTATCAAATCACAAATGTTTCTTGTCTTCGTCAAATTGCATGGGGCCAGAAAGTGAGCTCCACTTCTTTGACACTCGACAATCTACCGGCGCTAAATAGCTTGCATAACTTCTTTTTCTAAGTCTCCAACCAAGCTTCCGAACTTGATCCAAAATTCAACAATTTATTTTTTCCAAGTATTCGAAAGTATTAAAACATTAATTGAAGTTTTCTCCGTCTGCCTGGATGCGCTTGTGTCTGCGCTCCGGCGACAAATCAATTCCGCGCTCATGAAACTTATTCTTTGATGCAAACAACCAGTCAATTCTCGACGCAAATGATTGATGTCTTGAAACTTCTTTTTGTCCAACCAGTGTTCCAATGATCTGAAGAGATGGAATCGGACGGAGACGGATTTGGCAAATACGGCGGACGATCCAAGCGTTCCTTCCCAAATCGGTCAACTTCTTCCTTGTTTTCTTGGCAACGTGAGGCTTTGCATTGTCTTGAAGCAAATGACTTGGCGAGGGCGGTGACGTGGAGTGTTTTATTGCATCGGTTCAGTTGCTGACAATATTGCTCAGCGTTGATGGTCTGACCGGCTTGCAACAAGTCCATTAATCGGCCCGCTTCGGTCTCAGAAAATGACCAACATTGCTTTTGGCGCAAATCGATCTGTTCTCGGTACAGTGCTCCTTGCTGACCTGGTGACACCACTGGTTTGGACGACGCTGGCTCTTGAAGAAGATCCACTTCTCATCAATGATGACGATTTTTTTGAGAATACTTCAATCAATGTTATTTGATACATTCGATTACTTAGAAGAATGAACTATTGGATTTTTGGATCGACACTTCGGAGACTTAGTTGTGACCTAATAACGCTTAAGGGACGGCGTGTGACCAGCTGAGGTACACGATAGTTTGAAGGCCTTTTTCGCTGCAAAAAGTCTTTTCCTAGACATTTAATATTCATTCGAAAGCTTAAATTCCTGCAGATTCTAAGGTATGCTTAGTTTCTAAGATGAAACTTTTTATGACAACGCGGCAGCGAAAACAATATTGAGTTTCACACTCGATCTTCTTCATTTGACCGGATTGACCTTAGCTGTGGCTCTCCACTGAAGTTTCGTTGTCATTAGATAGTCCAAATCCCAGAATTCCGATGCTGTTATTGTTTTTTTAGAGGCTATTATGGAACGCTGCAAGGGCAAAAAGCAGACCACTTTCATGTCTAAAATGTTAACCAGTCGCTTAGACGTCACAAGTGGTTTACATGGTAATTATAGGTGAAATTTATACGTCAGAAGTATCTTATCGTTGCATAATGAATGGATATATGGCGTATGAACCTTTGACAAAGGTTTTATGATGTTGATAGTGATTAGTTCTCTTAAATTCTTCATTATTCAGCGGCAATACTCGTCTTGTTAAGATATTAGACAAACTTTCAGCCCCTATTGTGCATATGTATAGCCTGTATCGTGAGAACGTAGCTTGAAAGCACATCTTCTGCAACTGAACATTCCAACAAGGTCTACGTGGAGGTAATCCTTATATGTAGCTTGAGCAAATGTAGGAAGAGTGCGCGTTTATCGCTGCGTATGATACGCTACTTTCCCTGTCAGCACCTATGACCAATAAAACGCATTTTTCTCCCTTCATATGCATTTAAGTGGTCATTGGAGAGCTTAAATCTCGAAAACTGAAACATGCACCTTATTTTTCTGAAGATTTTATATCATGCTGTAACGCTGAAAAGAAAGTGTTATCAAACACTCAAGCATCTCTCGATGAGCAAATGTTTTCCTCAGAAAGCTCAACAATTCTTGAATAGCAGAAATCTCGAAAATTTAATAGTGTTTTTGGTTTTTTCAACAAATCTCTTTATTGCGCTGCAACACTAAAATTAAGATTGTACTTCAAATGCGGCGCGTTAGCTTTCCACCGGTATATGGACAAAGACTGCAACGTTGGCATCAAGCTGTCGATGTTCAATAATCAGTCGATGGCTCAAGTCATGAGGATTTCAATGCTGAACTTGTTTTCGAAAAAAGTCTCTTTGCGAGCTGTAGCAATAAGAATAAGACTGTGTTACACACTTGAGTATTTTCACTGGATACGGCTAGTCTCTCAGTAATTCACATTCGTTCGATAGCACAAATCCTAACAATTTCAAGGACATGCTCACTTTTTGAGAAAGGCTTCTTAGTGCGTTGTTACAACTAGAAGGATATTCGCTTTCACAGTCGGCGAGCACCGCTCGCCACATGTAAATTGCGCTGCGCGATGAGTGTGAAGGAAAATCGGTGCTGTTCCATTACGGAGGCTCCACTTCGACCCTTGTAAAGAAGGTATTTCTTAGTCTTTTTTTAATGCTTAAATAATTCGATAACACAAATCTTAAAGCTTTCCTATCGCTGAGAGAGCAAAGATAAAATGTTGTTCTCATTAAAAGACTCCTCGCTGACTAAAGCCTTTCATTGGAAGTTTCAATAGTCAATCGATAGATTAAATTCTAAGGATCGAATGATTTGTTTTGTTTTTAAAATGCACACGGATTGTGCTGTAACACCAAAAGAAGGTTAGGTCTCGCAAACGTGGATCACTTTTTTACCCACTCCTCACTTTGATGCCTTTGAAAAAACGTATTTTCTGGTCGTTTTCATATTTAAGTAACCATTCGATAGTTTATTTTATGAAAACTTTAGCGGTGCTCTTCGCCTCCAAAAAGGCCTTCATATTGCGCTGAGAGAGCAAAAATCTAACTTGTTCCTCATTCAAAGATTTCTCGCTGACCAAAGCAATTCCTTTGGCGTTTAAGTATTTAATCGATAGATCAGAACCTAAGAATTCCAACGATTTGTTGGTTTTGAATATCGACTTCGCATCACGCTGTAACAGCGAAAATAAGATGAGGCTTTTCAAAGCTGGAAAAAAGCATCAAGTGCGAAACCCAATTTTCCTTTGGTTCTTATAAAGCACTAGGAAGTTCGTTTAAGGAACCAAAAACAGTATTAAAATTTTTGAGATTTGACCTATCGTCTTCTTCTCAAAACTTAAAAAAGGGCTCAGTTCAGCGACAAATCGTTCAATGAGGAACAAAATATTATTTATGCTGATTCAGCGTAATAACAAGGTCTTTTCGAAAGTAAAATGCGCCAGTCAAATTCTTTTGATTTAAGCTATCGATTGATTATTTAAGTATTAGAAACGATCAAAAAATACGTTTTTGTCAAGGGATCAAAGTGAAGAGAGGATAATTATACTGATCCATTCTTTGTGAGACCCGATATTCTTTTGCGGTTACAGCGTAACGCCAGATCTATAATAAACCAAGTAAATGATTGGAAATCTTAAAATTTTATCTATCGATTGGTTAATAAACTTTGTGCGGATAGCAGAAGCGTTTATAGGAAAACCAGTAAGTACGGCACCGGGGTCGAGTGGTTCTGATGCTCGTCGTAGTGCTTGTAGGCTAAACCTCAGCACTCTCTCGCAGTGAACATCGAACGCTTTATAGAAAGCCACAGCCAAGCTATCCTTAAGATTGCAAGGAGAGATGCTCAACAAGTTTTCTTCAATGTTCAAGAAGGAGACGGAAAATGAATTGAATGCCATAAGTACTGAAATCTGCACAGTGAAAAGCACTGTGAAGACGGCTTAATAAAGTATCAAGAAAGCGAGTAGAGCATATTCTCGCTTAGTTGTTTCCATTCGCCATTCACTGTCTTTGGCGTAACGCCCTCGGGTGTATATGGTCGTGGGAATTGTAAATCAGTTCGATATTTCCAAGCTCCAAAAACGAGGAACCCTTGAGATACTAATCACTCTTTATCTTGTTGCTATTTTGCACATCATTATAGTATATTGCCAAATCACAACAAGATAACATCGGTAGAGTGTCAAATGCCCTTACCCACCACTACAGTTCATTCTCTGATGACGATCGGAGGTGTTCAAAAAACGTAAAGCTCTGATGTAAAAAAGCAGTCAACTTACACGAACTGCACATGGCTCCTGTCGGGAGCCGATTGTAGGACATTCATATATAAATGGCCATCGGACAACTACTTAGTAGAAGAAAGCGGTCATACTCACGCAAGAAGGTAACAAGAAGACGCGATAAGAGTTATTAATATGTTCATTACCGAAGGAGGTCCTTGTTCCATTGAGAAATGCGGATCGTTGAACCGAATGGGTGTTCTTCTCTTCATAAATGACTTATGAATTTCCTCGACAACATATTTCCGCGATAACAAGATATTCCCGCTATTTGAACTTTACGGTCCTCTTCTGTTAGACGGCGACAAAAGAGGAAGCGACTCCTTCCCTAGACAAGAACTTTTCAAAAGATTGTGAATAATTATCCGAAGGCCTAGATCTCTGGCTACTGCGCCACCTGGCGTTTCTTTGGAAAGGCCTTTCCGTAGCGCTATAGCATTCAGGATATAGTAATGTTTTACACCGGCAGCGCACTTTTGGTGTTCGCTGGGAGCACGAAAGCATATGATCGCGTAAAGGGGATCTTGTAGTTTCAGTGGTATACGACTTTGTGCTGTTCCTTTTAGGATGGAGAAATCCTCAATCAAGCAACAAAAATTGCATTACGCATGTGAGTCGCCTCAGCGCCATCGAGCAAACGAAATACCGTATGGATATCACAAAACCAGACACCCAGCTCATGCACCAACCGAATAACAAATGCCCGCATGCGTAAAACTCAGTCTTGTGTTCTTTGCTACACTGCATTGGAAAGGGTTGTCCCAGAAAATAAGCACAACGTTGTATTCTGCAAAACTTACGCTATCAAATTATCACTTATGAGTTGTGAAAAGCGATCTATCTTGCGAGCATATGCGTGTCTAGGCGGCAAATTTTCTTTCTGCTACAGCGTTGTAAAAAAGCTTTTCCAAAAACAGCCAAATCACTAGCCAGAGAATGAAGCATCTAAAAAATCTTAAAATTGCTAAGGAAAGTGTTAGCCTCAGCAAAACGGGTCGTTTCTTTATTCATCGCCGCTTGACAGAAAATAGCTTCAGGAGAGTTTCTTAACACCCACTGAAAATTCAAAGTTTATCCATAAATTCAATTAGAAACAACAATAATCATTCTTTAAAATAAAGGCCATTATTATACACGATCTTCTCCCAACGATCGTGAAACAAACATTAATTTGAATCCTTCGAGGGTGTTAAATTCTTACTCAACCTAATATGACTTTTATCAAAACCCACCTTGAAATTGAACTTCAAATAACAAGCTGAAAGCAAGGTTACTGTCCTCTTCATTTTCTTTGCACCATAGAAACTTTCCAGGAATCTAAGCCAAATTTTCATTTCTGGAACCATCGATTTACTACGAATAGTAAAGTGCGAAAGCAGTATTTACGACTTATTGGTTGTCAGAAGTACAAATTCAGCGCAACAAAGGTGAGTTGTTGACCGATGCTAATTTGTCAGCAAACGTGATATGTTGTTGACTTACGTTAAGTGTATAGCTTTCGTTGACTGTATAACTGCCGTTGACCGTTGAACAATTTCATAAAAGGAAATCTACAAATCAGTGAAAATTTCAAAAAACTTGAATAAAGGAATTGCATACTATTGGAAGAAGTGTTTACAAAATGATTAATACTTGCGCTGAAGAGCTTACACCAATAACATACTAAAACCTCCTCCAAATAAATAATCTGTGCAAGTCATATATTGAAGAAATTGTATTTTCGAACACACTTTTACAAGATCGCAGAAAGACTTGTGGAAACAACTGAGAATGCCTTGCTACTACAAGTAGTAGTTCTTACGGTAAAGTAGGATTTTCATAATGATTGTTCGATCATTATGAACGTCTTTTTATGCTACGATTGCGCTTAGAAAATTCTCTTCGGTAATATCTATCCTTCAGAGCGATAAAGTTCACTTAGGTCTTGGGAAGTTTATCTATTACCGGAACCTCACTATTTGACCGTCACTCAAATCCGCAGTGAAGTTCAAACAACGTGTCAATCACACCAAAAGAAAACGTTATCTTCCTTTTGTTAACAAAATATGCTATACAATTCCTTAAGAAAATAGGCTGAGTACTGAAGACAGCATTTTTTATGCTATAACTACAAAATATAGATCAAATAGAAAAAAGTGTCAATATTACCAGTGATGCAGAATGATGTACGAAACTTCTGCGTCAGGCAGTACTCGAATCCTTATCACACTTATTTGGGAGCGCGTGCTCTAACCCGCTGCACCACTTACACCCGTTTTGACATCACATTTTCTACAACACGACGCATATATCTGTCAGCAACCAACGTCAACGGTTTGGCCCACGTAGCGGTTTCGACATTGAACCCAGTCACAGTGACAGATATTGGTTATTGGATTATCATTTAAAAAAATTCTTCCTCTTATTCAACCTCGCGTAGAAGTGCTATAAAGTTACAGGCATATCCAATGATGTAGAGTGATGTACAAAACTTTTGGGAAAGAGTGGTGGTGAAACGGGCGTCAGTTGTGCAACGGGTTAGAGCACACGTTCTTTGAGAGAGTGTGGTGTGAGTCGAGTCCTGCTTGATGCAAACTTTTGTCCATCACTTTAAATCATTGGGCATGTTTAGAACGTGATACTAACGTCGAAAGAAATCAGATTTTGAAAAATTCTGTTTAT
>JAHQIW010001028.1:0-53328 GCA_019055375.1 Parelaphostrongylus tenuis
CGTTTCCACAGAAGATACGCTGACGATCCCACAAAACAGCTACTTCTTTCGAACTGTTCTCATTTTTGCCTAAAACCAGTGTATGTTCTTCTGACACAATGGCTAATGTTTCGACAATTCCATCTACTTCAAAATCTAAACAACGTATTGTACTAACCATATCTAATCATATGTTGGCACTTATATCCAGTGAAAATGAAAGGGCCACCCAAGCTGAGAAGGAGTCCGATGTTTCCGCCCGGAGAGTCCACTCAAGAATGAAACTCTACTAGGAATTACCGCCGTCTTGGTAGCTACTAGTCGCAAGATGATAATCTCTCACTGGACCACAAGGGCTGACGACTGTTCTAGCGTGGTGACAATCTGTGGAAGCACTGGCTAGGCTTACCTCGGAGCTCAAGGGAACAAGACTGAAACAGCACAGTTTCCCTAGTGCTGGGGCTCGCACTTTCACTGATGGCGGGTCGTCCAAGTATCTAAGTAGCTGAAGAGCTAATATGAGACCTTTTTTTATTACATAAAATTTCGATAAGACCCAATAGAAATGTAATGATTACTGTGAGTGAGTATTTGTTTCCTGCATGAATTTATAAGCTGCTGACCACTTCTAGTATGATTGTCATCGATGGTGCAACCGCTGTCAGGTATTATATTATCTGATAATCCAACATTGACCTAATCATCTTTGTTCTCAACCTCTTATTCACGTTCATCAAAGCTTAGTCAAAATGAATTTTGATCCACAGTAAACCCAAGAAATGAGAGAAGTGGTCAATGAAGAAATGAAGAACTGTATAGAAAGTAGGAAATGACGCAGAAGAAAGGAAGAAAAAAGTTCATAAAAGCAAATAAGGTCTGAAATGAAAAGTATAACGTGATAAGGCTAAGTTTTAGTGAAATTTTGCACTCCACGCATTATCAATCGTACCCGGAGAGGAGACGGAATTTCTATGAAATTGAACGTGGCTGAGTTTCTTAACAAGAATGCTTACGGTGATTTTACATTTTCAAAATAGTGAGCAATGTGGTTCAGACTCACTTATAGAATTTTTGATCAAGGCAGTGTCGGAAACTAAAACATATGTTGCCACATGTTCTCATTAACACTGTGGCAATGTTCTGAGGACTTTTATCAACACTATCAACTGCCAAATGCACTTGCCTTACACCTATCAAGTCACTGATTGTCGAGCAACTCAAGTAGGCTCCTCTGAATTTTTTCATTTCTCCTTATCCCAAACGAAAAGTATGCTGCAGATTAAATACCCTAGGAATTCGCTGGGCATTGTATTCATCTTCTGAGGTCTTCATGGGGACCTCTGAACATTGAATTGATGGACATCTTGCTGTGCGTTTGCCGTCCCGGTGAGACTCACTCGGTAAAGTCTTATGTTCTTCGCTTGTTGCCCAGACCCACTACGTGTCTGGTGGCTCCGCTTATTTACTCAACATTTTGGCTCGTGGACTGGCGTCAGTCAGGTTAAAACTTCGGACCCTTTCTCTCACCTCAGTGATGCCGAATGCATTTGACATCGGCCCTTCGACTACCATTCGATAACGCTGAGTGATCATTCATTCAGTTTAAATGAGGAGCAGATTTTCGACGCGTACACTAAGACAGGACAAAGCTGAGTTTGAGTTGTGGGCATGAGTCGCGTGTTCTTAGTCTTATTTTTTCAACGTTGATGCTTTCAAAGGTTCTTCAAGTCTTCAAGCAGTTCGCTTCATCCTGCCTAACTTTTAAGCAAGCTCAACATACAATCACCAATCTAAGCGATATTCTTGGTAATAGTAATCCAGAGATAGGAATTAGGGTGAAAGCCTCAGGGCTTCTATGCAGCGTGTTCACCATTACGTTTGCTATTTCAATTTCAGGAGTTGAAAGTTCGTAGAGATTACGTGTGACGAAAAAGAAAGTCGTTTTGATTCACAGAAATAAGAAATTGAAACGAAGTTGAAACGGACAGTAACGCGTATGTCGCTACAGAACGTTACCCCATGACGGCTTTCCACATGGCGTAGTCTATTTTTACATTGAATATGTTTCAATAGGGGCGCCGTGGCCGAGTGATTATGATGCCCATCCCAGCGCGTGTGGAGCCGAGCTCCACCTCCCAACTCCGGCAGTCAACAACAACGCCTCATGGAACGCTGTAGCCAGGTTAACCTCAAGACTGCAAGGAGACTCTCTCAAACACTATTCTACAACGTTCAAAAAGGAGACAAAATAACGGATTGAATGCTAGAAGTAATGAAATCCGCACAGTGAAAAAGAAATACTGTGAAGACGGACCTCTAAAGTGTAAACAATAAAGTGTATGTTTCAATGTAAGTCTCACTACCGCTTATTATTAATTATTTATCTGTTAGTACCAGCTGTTTGGAAAAAAATTCTGGTCTGTCATAAAAGCAAAAATGAAGACTTTCATTACTAGAATGTTGTTTTGCAGCGTGGAGCCGTGCTGTCATATTGGGCACCGAAGAGTTACTAGAACATTGCCGCTGCGACGAAATATAATATCTCACTTTTTCGGGTGTTTTGATCACCATACAGTGTCAGCTATACAAATACGGAAGTACGGTTATTGAACACAGCGAAAATGGAAAAGTACATATTTGGAGTGCACGGGATGTATTCCGTGTGGCACTCCGACTTCATAGAAAACTCAGTGCAGTTTCGAGAAAATAAAAAATTTCTTCGAAATTTTTGGAATTTCTTTTTTTTTCATAAAAAATTCCACTAGATTTTCACTCTCAAACAGTTGTCGCGTTTCAATTATGGTTTCCTCATACTCGCAATGCAGCGATTATTTCACGGCTTTGGTAGGATGAATATAAATCTCAATGTAAAAAACTTCGTGAAAGGACTATTGCTTAAACTGGGCACCGGATGTCGGAGTTTTATGGTTGTAAGGTTATAGATTTTGAGGATCGAAGGATATATTGAAGCCAGTCTGTAATATCACTTGAATTCACTTGAAATTGAGAAGGCACAAGCCTCCACTCATCACTACTGAGTCAAAGCCATCTAGTGAGCTCTACTATCTCGATGGAATCGGAAAGGTGAAACTCTTTTGTGTCGTACTCCTTTATTGATGAGTCCTACCGGAGCTTACATACGAACTACCAGATAAAAATGGCCCCTATCTAGTGTTCCTCTTTTTGCTTGAATGTTGGTTTTTGGCAGATTTTGGAGAGGGGATTACGCAAAACACCACATGTGCATGTATACAGTACAAATGAATGCGGTCATTTTCATGAATAAAAAGAAGAGACAACATGCAGTAATGAAAGCAGGGAGCCAGTTCTATGAAGGCCAGCAAAACGGCGGAAATGGTATGTTTATTACACTATTTGATGACGAGTATGGATTTAAGGAAATATACTTACATACCAAGATAACCGGTCTCCACATGTCGCATATTCTCGTGCTTTTTCATGTGTTTCATTCCTTTACACACGTTGATCGCAATGGTGATTGGATTTGTTTGTGAGATAGGGCTGTGAATTGTAGAACTTTCCATTCTACATATTGAGTGTCGCCTAAGCAAGACTTTCCTGCAATACCCAGATAGCCATGGTAAATCGTTTCCCAGTTGACACAGGCAGATGCTTGTGTTGAATATTTTTTTTTTGCTGCAAATCGGTGAAAAAATACAAGTAATGCAATAATTCATGTGGTTCCAGCAAGCCCCATGAATAACTAGCCAATTACACGTGGATTGTAAAATGTAATGCCTTCGATGGCCAAAAGAGCCACAAAATGTAACTGCTGTGGACACTCAATTCAAATCACCATTGCTTTGAAGAAGCACATTGCGCTGTACTATCGGTCACACTTACTCGGTAAAAATTGTAATAAATCGTGTAGTAAATGATATCTTTCAATAAACAC
The DNA here is from genome assembly GCA_019055375.1 of Parelaphostrongylus tenuis. Lineage (NCBI taxonomy): Eukaryota > Metazoa > Nematoda > Chromadorea > Rhabditida > Metastrongylidae > Parelaphostrongylus > Parelaphostrongylus tenuis. The sequence continues at coordinate 3,896 of JAHQIW010001028.1, forward strand.
AATATTTAGAGCAACCTATCGGTCAGAGTGACCCCATCAGTGGAGGCAGATTAGTAAGCTCAAAAATTCCGAGACCAAAAGTTCAAGAAGAGGTTTCAAGGTTCTCACTTGCTCACCGTGATACAATTTTGACAGTTTATATGTTCCACACCTCTTGTTTCTGTGAAGGCCATCGCTGATAATAGTTTAGGGAAAAACGTTTTCTGAGAGAAGATTGTAAAAACGTATCTGTATTTTTTTTTTTCACATTTATTGGATCAAAACCCATATTTCAAGCAAGAAAGCCATCGAACAAGCGCGATTGAAAAAATTTTTTTTTTTTTTTTGAGCTTTCTCTTCTCTAGAATCTATAGGTAGTTTTTGTCATCATCTCTAACGCAATATGACGAGATAGATACTTCGTATTGAGGAGAACTCAGAAGTTCCAAATGAACCAGTTTGACTTTTGACGCAATAACCAGTGTCGGGGCATCGTATTGAGTATATGAAGGCGAGACTATAGGACATCGCTAAGTGAGCTCACCTTTTTGTAGATTCGAGGCAACTCCGCGATTGTCCCAATTTCTATCTTGGGTCGAAAGCGATTTATCCACGACCGAGGGGCTTACGTAAGAAAGCAGAAGAGAGAGAATACGATAATTTCTTAGTCACCCTATTTTTTAGGTACTGACATATAAGATGGATACTGATCCTCAGTGGAAGGATTTGGAGTGTGGCGGTGTAGCAGTTTTTCCCAAGGGCAATACTATTTCAGAACTTGGAAGCACATGGAAACTAAATGGGGATAACCTAAATGCCGACACTGGTTGTCAATCAATGCTTGATAACCTTGCTGGAAAACCGTAAAAGCTCCGACCCAGTCAGGCGATCATGCCATGTTTTATATGGAGAGATGATGTATGGCAGCTGTCATGGCACGCATTGGAATCGGATAAACACATGCCGGTTTATGTGATCATTCGATTTTTCCCTTGATACCATTCTCTGAGTGTGATCATAGTTTTGGTATAATACTGATGCAGCAGAGATGCTGTAAGACAGTTACTGAATTTACGGAGAAGTGCATCCGCTGAGCTTGCTAATATTTAGGACAACATTCTGAGAGAATGCTTGTAAACGTTATTCGTGCACCGATTACACCCGAACAAGGACAAAGTAATATATATAATATAATATAATATAATGATGTTGAACTAATATAATGAACTTCGCCCGAAGCCAGATTGATGCGTACACTTGCCACCGCTGCATTCGAATCCAACAGCCATTCGTTCATCACTAACAACTTAATTGCTCGCTTGCTAACTCTATCTTGAAATAAGTAGATAAATTATATATCAATCAACGCGAGAGAAGACAGGTTTTCAAATGAGCCCAAAACACAGAAAAAAGCCGACACCCAAAAAAGTAATAAGCATCTTCTCAGAACTTTCTCCCCAACCTATTATCTATAGCAAATACGGATGAAGCAGTTTATTTAGGGAGTATTCTTGTGGATGTCATTAACCTCTTCCACTGTTGATATTTCTCATCCTGCACTGGTTCTGAAGTGTTTCGTTTAGATAGTCTACATCCGGTGCCCGCGTCAAGTGGGTACTGATCCGTTGTGCTAACTTTGTGATCAGATTGGAATGTAGGTCGAGTAGCGTGATAGACACAATCGCTATCCATATCATAGTTAATAATTTCTTCACTACCAATCTCCTCATTTCGTAGTGAATATTCTGCCGAGATTTTGCTGACACAACACTCGTCGTCAACACAACCTTTCAGTTTATAATAACTGCTTTATTCTTTCTCAAGAGAAGGTGCGACGTAACAAAAACAGTGCCAGGAGTGCCGAGATACGAGCGAAATTCGGATATTCAGTTGAACATCAAACCCGCGAGTACCCTCTTACGACCTTCAGTGTCATCCGTAACACAAATCCATGCTCTTGATTCTCCCTTCTCTCAGCCATATCTCAGTATTACCGGTACTGCTAGCAACGACGCGCAAAAGGGATTGAGCTGAGGAACTTAAATCGACGTTCAACCCAGTCAAACTAACACTGCGATCGGAATCGCAGTATTTTGCCTTCTAATTACTGCCTATTCTTACTCTACCGTCAATTTATGTTTCCAATTCTCATCATAGAGTTCAACTGTGGCTTTTCGCTTGCTGTGATTAACTAGTATTGCTTGACTGCCATTTAGTGTGACCGAAAACTCTAACAACTGGCAGTCTTTTTTCGAAGTTTCAGAAATGGAGTGTTATAAGTACAAGTGTCTTGGATAGTAATTAAGCATTGTAAGACATATAGAAGTTTTTTTTAATCTTCATCCTAAAGCTATCTTTGAAGAACTCGGCAATGTAAGCACGTGAGCCTTCGGCGTTTAGAATGCGACCCTGCACAAAATATCTTAGTAAACGTAATTCTTTTTACAAAAACGTGATGCGACGACCTTTGTTATAACAATGCTCGGTATGAACGCTATTATCTCGTTCTATTTTGACGTTTCCGATAATCCGTGTCAATCTATGATTATTGTACCACCACTAACTCTCTCGGAGGTCACTAAAACCGATTCTGAGCGTTGAAAAAGTCTTAGCAGAAATCTATAATATTATCTCTCTTTCGTTACAAATGAAACTGCGCTACAGATTAAAGTAGATCACTTATTGTCAAGGTCAGTTTTTTACTCATGCAATTTGATGTTCTCTGTTTGCCGTAACAACTCTGTATTCAAAGCTGGCGACAAGTTAGATTTATCATGTCTGAAGATAATTTTCCAGTGGTCTAATTGTGAACACAGTCGTAAATATTCAATTTGAATTCTGACGGATACTTCAATATGCCTGAGAGTTTTCTTTTGAGTCATACATGAGAAATTTTATGGGCTTTTACACAGTGCAATACACTGTTCCAGCCGTACAGCCTCATCAATTACACGGTGCTTTTTCCTCCAATCACTTCCTCGGGGATTTCACTTCTTACATAGAGGAGTCGATGACGAACGTTTTACACGGGCCAATGAGGGATGAAATCACTTAACGAGCAGTGTTGTACATTGTGCTCTTGGCTGCTAATCGCGAAACATCATACCTTTCGTTTCAAGTGTTCCTTGAGACTACGCTCAAATTTCAACTATGCCATATAGTCACTTTTGAAGCCATGCATGCGATGCTTCTATGTTATTGTACGAGGCCGAAATACGTGTATGGCACTGTGTAAGCACCCATAACAGACTGCATGCATGGCTCAAAAATAACTATCAGACATATTGAAATTTGAGCGTGGTCGCAAGAAAGACTCGGAATGAAATCTATGACATATAATTTACTCATAATTGTGGCCTCGAATTCAATGCAATTTGGTATCCCTTCTCGTCCTTCATCACTCGATTTCTTCAAGTAGATAACGATAAAGAACTCCCTCACTTTCTCAACCACGTGGTTTCAAGCGACGGGAATTCAGGAATTTTTGAGAACTCCGACAGGAGTGGTTTTAATGTAAACCGTGATACACTGACAATTTCGAATACAAACGGGTGATTTTGGTTACAAGCATGTTCTCGTGGTTGTCCAGATGCTCTCGCGCTTCCTTGGAGTCAACTGCACTGTTCTTTCCGTTCATCTGTCATCTATCTTTTCGTCGTGTACCACCTTTATCAATTTATCATAGATTGTCCGATTTTTTGACGAAAAGCACAAAAGAAAAATTTGATGCTTAACGCGTCCTTGGAGCGAGGATGATCCAATTGGGTACTCTTGCATGCAGTTGAAAAAAATGGAAGTTTAACTGACGTCTGCTCGAGTGATAATCAACTGGACGTTAGGTTATAGGTGTGCTCTTTTCACCCAGCAGAACAATCTATTATCCACTGCAGTGCGGCAGTAAACAGCTTTGGTCATTTAGTGCAGCCTTGTCAAAATCCTTTTCCTATGACTGTGGTGAGACGTAATGGAAAATTTGTAATTTCGCTGTACAGTTTCCGGTAACAGTTGACGGAATTCTTACATAGGACGGAACAACACCTTGGTGAATGAGAGCCGACAGGGCTGCAATTGTTCCAGTGCTGTCAAACCTTTATCATAGTCGACAAAGGCCAACACCAGGGGCAAATGGCACTGCTGACAGACGTTCACAACTTCAAATCAGGTTTCTACACAGTTTCGTAACCCAAATCCATCATAATGCTACTTACTCAAGTGACTTCGCCTTATCCCAAGCCCTTGATATGATCATATATATATATATATATATATATATACATGTATATATATTACTGTTCTATTATGCGGCTTCACTTGAGGTCTTCAGTAAAAACGTATTTATTGCTTTTACACAACATTTCTGCAGTTTATCGATAGTTCAGATCAAGTGATTTTCAATGGCATGTTTAATTTCTTAAATAGCTCATTTCTTACGTAGTACCAGATAAAATAAGATTTTGTTTCTCATTCGAAGATTTCTCACTGGATAAAAGTTTTGTTGCAATTAACTTTTAATCGTTGAATAGAGAAAATCTTTTCGATTATAATGGTATATCTGGCTTACGGGAAGGACTTCTTCGAGCTTTGTAACGACCGAAAGAATATTGGGTTCCACACTCAGTGAGCACGTTTAGTCGGCTAGGGTGTGTGCACAGCTGTAATACCAAAGAGCAAACATATTTTCTTAATCGAAAAATTTGCTCTATCTAATGGTTAAATTTTGTCATAGAAAACCTTCAACTAAAGAGAAATTTTCAAATGTGAAACAAAATCTCATTTTGACTGGTACGGCGTCAAAAACAAGCAACAGGAGGATAAAATATACCTTTTAAAATTCACTTGATTTGAGCTACCGATAAACTACAGAAACTTTCTTGCAAAAGCAAACATCGCTTTTACCGGAGCACATTCAACAAACATATCGGCAGTGGTTGCATTTTTGCTTTCGGTCATCTTCCTTGCCCGATGAATGTGAGCAATGCCTTCTATTGGTGTGGGATTTCCTCCTCTTGAAAGTACCATATCTATGGACTTTATAAAGTACATTTAGACTGCTCCTGCAACTAGAAGGATGTCGACGGTAATAGTTTCGGGTGTAGATTTAACTCTTATTTAATGTTGCTGTGGAACTCGAATATCAGATGGAAGAATTCCGGCCGGTTTTTCTCAAGCTGGGATCTGAGGGTCCAGGACATTGGAAACAAAAATTATTGCTCTAGAACTTTTACGTTATCAATTCCGTACCATGGCAAGAAGTTTTAGTGATTCCTTTTTTTTTGTCAGCCGTGACTGTGATACATTATATTCGACAAATCTTAGACTGCACATTTTCAGACAGACTACTTCTTGTGCTACAATTTTCTTCTGCATGTTCCGGCCTACATCTTCCTGCAATCTCTTGTGAAACTGGAAATTTTTACTAAGTCTGTTAAATGTGTTGCAACAGAATCAGGCTTCAGTTTCTTCACTTTTCGAGCAAGTTTTGATGGCACTGGAGACGTGCCCCGATCTTGTTAGTTGAAATACCAAAGGAGATTTGGCTCATCTTCTAGGCTTTTTTGACATGCATCTCTCAGACTTTGATAGAGTTCTTCCTCAAATTATCAGTCAATTTTGAATAGAATTTTCCTCAAAATGTTTTCTTCACAGCCGGTCACTTTTCTCCTTGGTTCTTCATGAATTATTTTGCCAAATTAGGGAGTCGGATCTCCGAGTAACAAGCTGCTGATTGGAACCACTGCAGATTATCGAGTTTACCAATCTCTCAAGAAGGCAGTCGCCTCTGTATGTATGGGTATAATCGATTTAAGCATGTACCGCACTGTTGAGATGACTTCCTACGTCCATCAGCGATTTTCTGTCTCAAAAAACAATTTCATGGAAGACTTACATTCGATAAGAGTCGCACATGAATTTTTTTTAGTTCTCAGTTCTTTCTCTCTCCAATAATTTTCTCCGGCTTTGGATACAGTTCGTGCTGGTTTCTGTCATTATGACATTGAAGTCTTCGGCAGCAAAATAATGTTACGATTCACATTGCGCACAGCTCTCGCTAAGTGACAGAAGAACGCATCTAATCTGTACTCACTAGCTGCATCTCTGACTGAAAATAGCTGGAATTGAAAATAGAAAGGTTATTCCTATATTGTACAGTTTCTTCCTCAATTCTCGCTTTCTTGTAGATGTTCACTGTTTCCTAATCTTTAATATGAGATGATTTCACTCAAGCATTTCTTCCTACTTCTTATTCACATTAAAACGTAACAACTACGTTCGTTTTCGTGCCACTCGCATGTGGCTCCACTGATCACATTTTCCCTACAGAAGGCAAATTTAGCGTTCCTTAGAATTACAGGAATTACCTTTTACTATCTAACGATCTTTCTAGCTCGGCAGTCTTATATTCTTTCTTATTTATATCATCAAGTACATCTGGAGTTCACAAAGAAAGGTCTTTATGGAGCCACCTATCAACCGTACTGCAAAAAGTGGAGTCCTCAGCGATCTGAGAGCGCTTAACATTTTCACGCATATCCTATCTAAGAATAGATTTGCTAGAGCACCGTCATTTTTACATCAGTACAGTGGCTAATGAATGATAGTCACTACTAAGATGTACAGCATCGGTCTTGAAACTCTAAGGAGAGAACATCTCAAGCCTGAAAGTTATTAGCAGTGGAATGGGAACTGTGCTAGTGGCCAGGTAATTTCTTGTAGATCGTAAAAATGCATCGCGCATGTGTTGAACTAAATGTGAAAAGGTGGGAGAACTTGAAGTTAGATCCCAGCGGCTGCTTTCATTGCTTACTTACCGAGAATTTTATCTTAATAAAACCATTACCAAAGTTGTTGTAGCTTTCAAATAACTACTTGTAGTTCTTCAAACATTAGATGCAATTCCTATACTCTGATTTTTTTTTCCTAGATCGCCTTTGCTTTCCATGGTACTCTCAACTCTATTGCCTTCTCCTCTCGAAGAAGCGCTTCTCAATCACATCATCGCACATTTTCCATATGGCACGAATTTCAGCGTCGAAAAAAAGCAATGCCGAGAAATAGTCAGCACAGGTGTCTCAATTTTCACGAACAATTCGCCCGTCCTCACTGCCATAGTCTATCTTATACAAGACATATGCTAACCATCCAGTAGAGTGCATAACGTCCAGTTTATCCTCCTCATCTTGAGGAACGGTTAGTTAGTAGATAGACTGATTGCAACGCCTTTGAAACTTTTACTGCTTTACTTTTCGGAACTATGCAAGATTGTCCATGATGTCGAACTGGAAGCGGTGGAAAGGTTCGTGTCCTCGTATTTATTCAACTTTGAGAGAAGTGTGAAGTCCATTCTCATTTACTTTAGAAACTGACTTTGTGAAGTCGCATCATCTTATGAAATTACACTCGTCAAACGTATATAATTGTTTATAGAGCTTTGTAAGAGTAAGTAGAGGTGTTTTCGATTGAGCGAATTGCTAAGGTGCGATATGTGATAAGGCCTTTACTCCTTTTCCTCAAGTGGCAAAGTCGTCGTTGAGCTTTTCTTGCTGAAAAAGACCATACATAGATTTTATAGAGCAATGGATTCTTTAAGACTCTGAGATCCGTGAGAATTCGCTTCATGGAAACTGAATAGCTATCCAACGACAAAGCCGCTCTAAAACTCATAAATACAATATTTTTTGTGATAATATATCCAAAATCACCTGCGCGCATTGCGTACTTGTCAGTTTCACGTATCTATGTCATAATCCAGTTGTTTTCCTATGTCCCAAAGAAGTTAGTAACATAGCAAGATGCTGAACCTTTTATATTCTCTCAGCAACAGCTGTAAGATGAGTTTCTCATTGCCCTAATGCATGCGTGATTTTCATCTAGAATAATGTCACCTTTTATCTCATCGCTCGGTTGAAAGGCTTTGGTCAATTGCTTTCAAACATTAAAGTCGATCTCAGTTAGTTTTCTATTATGCGACTGGTCTACCGTAATATGCTGTTCTTCCAAGCAAAGAGAAATCCGAGTAGTGAGCAGATTACGTTCGCTTATGAAACGATTTCGTTTTCAACTGCAGTGAGGTGACATAAGTGTTTGAGATGTAATGACATCTTGTGAAACATCTCATTCTTCCATGCCAACCGGGCTCATAGGTAATGGATAAATCTAATCTATCCTTGCATAAGATAGTTCCGTCTCATTCACTGTCCATGAACTCTTCGAACTTTTGTGTGTGTTGTTTCGATTACTTGCTCTAGGATTTCCTCTTCCTTACAAGTGTCGCTAAATGGTGCCAGTCATTGCACTGTCTAAGGTCGAGTGACGTGTCCGTTCAAACTAGAAGAGGTAAGTTACCTCCATGCAATATATTTAAGTTCCCGGCTCTGAGGAAAGAGCTTGGTGAGGATTGAGGAGTAGAGCCGACAACGAAATCTGTGATCGGCAGCATCATTGCCACTGCGCTACTCTCCTCCCAAACGTCATATTTAGTTGATGATGATTGGTTGCAGCACCCTGTACTCCTGAATTGTATTTTTCGATAGCACTCAATTAAATTTTGTACAGAACATAAATTCACTCCCTGGTAACATCGTAGTGAGAACTGACCTTACTTTGACACGGTCAGGACACTGGCTCAATAACTAAACATGGGACAAAAGATAGTGCCACCAAACATTTCCATTCTCTTGGAAGCGTCTATAACTGAGTTAAAAACCAAGCATAACTTGTTTCTCACACCGCGAGTTGTGTTTCCCACGATTTTGAGTGTTACACCGTGCACACTCTCAATCGTAAGCTGCCATTCAAAGGGAGAAATCATGAAAATAAAATAGGAAATATGATCTTGTTCGTAATGAGCGTGGGACTCTGGAAACGTGGAATGGATTCGGCAATGTAAGATAGAATTTAGAAATGAATCATATCCACTCTACCTACTTGTTGTATTAGGATGTAGGGCAACCACTTGATTATGAAAACCTATTACATAATTGGCATTCTGAAGTCTTCTAATGCCTTTCCTGTGTAATTTCCAGACCTATATGCAATGTGTTTTCTACTACATGACAAATATTGTGCGAAAATCTCTGTGTTACGTGTTTATTACTGATCTCACGAGTTTGTGAAAATGTTTAGAGCCGTACCGAGGTTGATACGTTAGAGCGATGCTTACGTTTCGGCGGCGCCACCCACTTCACCAATGGCCCACGCCCTGCACTGAACCCTACTTTATAGCAAGGATGAGGAAACGTTGTTCATGGTGGCAGCAGGTGATATCTGTTATCACCGTTGAAGTAGGGTTCAGTGTAGAGCTTGCGCCACTAATGAAGCGAGCGACACCGCCAAAACGTATGTAACGCTCTGACGTATCAACCTCTGTAAGGCTTCAAACATTCTCACAGGCTCTATTTAATGCTCATAGCGAGGTTTAAGAAACAGTCGATGACATGGATCTCACGAGTTTCTTTACATTCAGGTTGAGTAAATCTCAGTTCCTCTGAGCGACTAATTGTTTACAGTGGAAAATCGCTCCCTCTTTTATTAAAGTAATATGGAGTACTAGATGACTTTGAAGTTCTTCTATAATCAAACTAAAAGATCAGTAAAACATCAAATCTGTCACATTGATGGAGGGAAAATTCAAACTAGGATGTTTTTGTTACACATAGCTTGTTTTCTCTCTAATGATCGGAAGGAGTTGTCTACTTCGAAACTGTGATGGAATCAAAAAACAAGGATATAAAACAAGCGTAGTCTTTTTTTTTTTGCTAGAATGTAATCAGTTCCCGTGTGATTCAGCTAACTGAGATTCTCATGCGGACAATTTCCTTTTCTGTGAAAAATGAAGTTTCGTGGATTGGAATAGTTTGTACAGAAAGATAAAAAATTGTTACCATTGTCAGTCAACCTCAATCCCATTTGTCCGTTCAGTCTCCCATCAAAAAATTTCCAACTCTGCAAATGTAAACTAGCTTTGAAATCTGTAGGGACCAAATTTATATAAACAATTTTGCACTATTATATTTAATTAAACACACTAAAAGTGTTTGGTCATTTGAGGCTCACGTACATGATTTTCATACACGCGAACTGAATGGCTTCTTCGGGGATACATTTTTTCTCTTTAGAGTTTTTGTAGTTATTTGATAGGTTAAGAGGCGTAGACAGTAGTTCTAGGCTCCTCATGAAATGCCACCTCAGTGTGTTGTAGCCATGAGCAGAAAACGACATTTTGCCTTTTCACTAGTTTCTTCTTTGGTTGAACTTTACAACGGATTTAGTGCCTACACAGTGATATTTGCAGAGAAGGGGCACTTTACCATCACTAAGAGATAGATGGTATATCACCATTTTTTCATAACACACCAAGGCGACTTTTATAAAATTACTTTTAGAACGGAAACTCTAACACTTAACACACTTCAAAACTCCAACCAACACAAAACTTATAAACCCGTGCCTTACGGTAAGTAAAGTAAATCCTAGCGAACAGAACGTAATTCCAACTCTCACTGCACATTCTTATTGCCGATGTTGTGAGAGTGTAACTCGAAAACATATGTTCTACGATGTGTTAATTTTGAAAGAAACTTGTACAAAGCGATTTCTGGTATGTAGCTGAAATGGGCGTAAAGAGCGATTTAGCAATTTATAGTGCTTCTTCTATGTGAAAGTGCACAATCCTGACCCATAATTTCACAACATCGTACTGTTGATGTGGACTTTACGCTTGAAGAAGTTAGTTAGCCATTAACATCTTATAGAATCAGCATCGATCAGCAACAATTCACCTTTGTGCGAACAACACTGGTCGGCAAATTATCCTCCTTGCATGGGAATTATGCTTGTGACAATCCGCAGTAAATAACCCAAAAATAGTAATTTGTGCCCCTGCTAGCCTAAGGTGACCCTAATGACCCTAGGTGAGCCGTGACTGGGTGTGGCCTTTTCGAAAACATGCTACCTCCCACTTGGAGTAGGTGAATAGAAGTCTTCGCATGCAATGGGCGTACGTTCTCATGCTTTGTAAACTCTGGTTGTCTTGGAAAAATAAATGGGAAACCTTCGTGTAGGAAAACTTGAAATGCGGAAACAATGAATGAGCGCCAAATTTGCACTATTTACTAGTCCTTCTGAAACGATTGTGGCTTCTTGAACAGATTTCTTCCTTAGCGCACAACTACTGAACTGTTTTACCCATACATCAACTATAAATAATTTGAAATAAACCACACAGAAGAGAACTTCCTAGCATTGATAAAAATAACGGAGGATATCCACTAAAGAGAGTTGAGTGGACCAGATCACTGATGCTCTTGTAGACCGTCTCAACTACCTTCATGTGTTAACTTTGAAGTCATTTGAAATGGAAGGAAATGGATGAGGTAGAGCAAATTGTCCCGATGACATTCAACCGAAAATGCGTTTCAGAGCCCGGACTTAGTGCTTAAGTCCACTGATAATAGTCGCCACGATAATGAATGTTCATAACAAGGAAAAATGCATAAAGAAAAAATTTGATTAGTCGTAAAATTGTTAGGCATGTGCTGCTGTACTGACATCGCATGCAATTTGCAGCATCGATTTTGACGATCTGTACAATCATTCGATTATCAGTAATCACAATAAAATTTGGACAACGTGTAAAACGAGGAGGAAATCAATTCCAAAATATTTATTCCAAAAATTCTTCGCACAACTTGTGCGCCTCAATGTTCACTAAGAGCAGAATAATAACACACTGTTCGCGATGCTTCCTCTTGTTCCCTACAAGGCTATAAAAATCTAACTATTTCGCTAAAATCCTGCGCCGCTTCGGAATCGCTCTGCGTGCTGTGGTCCTATCGGCACTCGACAAATGCTTAACCTTTTGCAAACGACATCCTTTTCGGCTGGCGGGCGGTTCCGACGGCGACGAAGAGAGGCTGGTAGAGCGCGCTTCTATGCAAATATGATGGGAATTTAAATAGAATTGTACCTTTTTCTTGTTAGTGAATGAGGTTCTCATTGTCGGTAAATGACTGAATATGATGGAACATTCGAAATATCCAGTATTTGTACTGTATTTTTCGCATAATTATGATCATTCATATATTCCTAAAAGAACTGAATGGCTTGCAAAAACGCGGCCTCAGCCAGGAATCGAACCCGCGTATCATCATAGGACGCGTGCTCTACAACTACACCACCGAGACAGTTGCGTCACCCACTCAATCTACAACATCTCTATGTTAGCTATCACTACCAAAACTTCAACAGGTTTGGGTCGGGGTAAGCGATTTTCGCTTCATAAACCCAGTTGAGCTGACAGCCATTGTGATAACAAATATTCGATTTTCGCCTGAGGCGGTGTTTTTGCTCACCACTCAATTCCCTTAGGAATATATGAATGGTCATAACACTGCGAAAAATGCAGTGAAAATACTAAAAATTTCGAATATTAGTTATCGCATTGGCTGTCAGAGCAACTGGCTTTATAAAGCATTGAAGAATGACTGCACCGCATATGTGCCTTGGCGGTGTAGTGGTAGAGCACGCGCCCCAGAAGAGGATGAAACGCGGGTTCGATTCCAGCCTGAGGCCGGTTTTTTGCTTGTCACTTAATTTTCTTAGTAATAGGATGAACAAACTTCAGTAAGGCTTTTTTGTAGAAATAACGTTATGCTCCTTTTATAACCCACACTTTTGAAGGGAGAATCAGGTATATACGAAAAGTCTTTTCTAGAAACCTTTATCGAGCATTCCTATCCTTTTCATTTATACTTACCCACATTTTAATCATATTTGTATTTTAGTTCTTTCAATTTTCAGATACTCTTATTGCATATAGTACACAAAATTCATCGCAGTGTTCGAAAATCAGAAAACAATTGATAATTTGTCAAAAATAGTGGTGTTTATTGTGTGCGATCCCAGTTCATCTTTGAATCTCAATGATTTTCGGATTACTAGTGTACTTCAAGGGTTCAACTTCCATCGAATTATGAAAAAAATCTTTAATCCATCGTTGCATGCGTATTCACTTTTTATTGTCCGTTTTATCCTAAACAATGAGCCTTCTTTTCGTAGCTGCTTTGTCTTTGGAGATAGCACATCGATCTCACCTTACATTCACTCATTACATTTGCATTCATTTTTACGAGTTTATGAGGATGTTGAGGATGGTTAATGTATGTACAATGCATGAATGGAATAACTCTTTTCCGGAGAAATTAAAGGATTACGAGCGTATTCTTTGTAAGGCGAATGCATGCGACAAAAATTGTATTTGAAAGTAAGGATTTTCAGATTAGTTGGGCTTTACTCTTAACGAAAACACGTTCACAAAAGTCTCTACAATGGGAATCTCATTTTTCGCATCAAAGTTTTATAAAAATCAAAGCCTTTTTATATAATTACAAAAAATCTGCCGTGAAGCAGAAAAAAGTACCACAGTTGCGAAACGTTTTTTTTTTGAGTAGAACATAAATACTGTAGAGATCTTTTCACAAAACAAGCTCAGCATCAAAATCAGAATTTTTCAAGCTGTGGACTGACCACAAAAACATTAACAAAATAAAAAATATTCAATAACGGTTGGAAATTCCTTCCTTTCATGAGGATGGTTTTGTCTCTTTGAACAACGCAAGGTTTAGAAAGCATTGATCTTGATCTTACTTATTCATGCAGAAGTTTCATCAGTGATATTTCATCATTTGCTGGGGATAATGTTTTTTTTTTGAAAACTTAATTAACCCGAATTTGTAATGAAGCGGGCACCCTGGCCGAGTGGGCGTGATGCTAGTCGCAGCACGGGTGGAGCCAAATTCCGCTCCTTAATACTCTCCAGCAATCAATGAACTCCCTATAGAACGCCATAGCCAGGCTATACTCGAGACTGCAAAGAGACGCGCTCAACCAGTATTCTACGACGATTCTCGAAGAAGATAAAAAAAAAACAAACTGAATGCTTGAAGTACTGAAATGCGCACAGTGAAAAAGAAACACTGTGAGGACGGATCAATAAAGTGTCCAAAGTGTATTGGAGCACGCACCAGTCTTCGTAGCCGTCCGAACGCAGCGCCCAGCTGAGGGTTAGAGCGGCCCTCATCGTCCGCAAAGGGTTGATTCGCTTTTTTTAGCCGCTTAGATTAACGAGTTGTACCGTTTTTTTATGTTGCCCTTAAAAAGCGGGCGATAAGGCCTTGCGCAAGTCAATGAGATGATACACACATAACGAAACTCCGACACTCATTACTTCGTTATGAATGTTTTCTCTGCGAGATTTTAGGAGGTGCCGGCGATGAGCTGGGGTACCTTCCAATTCTTGCTCTCAATTTCTTATTTGCTAGACTGCAGGGTCACAAACGTCAATTTTGAACTCATATTTCTCTCCTATGATGCTGAAAATAAAGATCGTTGAAGGACTCTTCCCATTGTTCAAAACAGATGTGTTTTGGTGATTCAGAAAATAACATTTCATCGCATTCATGCATCGTTGCACACTAATCGTAGATTGCAGTGGCCTTGATTGGTGCAATGACGAGATCTCTTGCCAACCAAGCGAATTTCCAAGAAACCCTGATATTTCCATCTTCAGATCCAGCTAACGTGTTGTTAACCTTTACAGCGCAGAGCTCACTAATACGTTTCTGTAAATTCAGCTCTTTAGTTTTGTTTTCAGAAATTTGGGTTTTTCTGTTCAGTTAAAAATGTGGCACGAATTACTGTATGCACATTTTGAAACACATGGAATCAATTTGTTTATTTGATGAGACGGTAGGTGAAAAAGTATCACACTCTAAGTTCTTCCACTGTAGAGACTTTGGTGGGCCATTGTATACATTCGTTACTTACTAACATGCATTTGTTATTGAATGAAGTGTGATTCTCGTAAAATATTTGAGTTAGTGATGTGGAACTGAAAAAAAAACCGGTTTCTCGACTTCTGTTTACTGCTGTTCAATCTGCGGTAGTTGGTACCCTTTGTTAAGCACTTAGGTCGTAAAGTTGCTGATGAGATCGGCGAGAAAAGGTATGAATACAACAGCCTTCCCACCGTGCGTCTATTCAGTTTACCCAGTGTAAAAATCAAAAAGAAAATTCCAGAAAGCTAGTAAATCCAGCTGAAGACCTCGCTAATGCTCTAATATCTATCTCATATCTTCTTATTTTTTATGGTAAGGTACGAAGTGAAATATGATCATAAAAATGTTGAGGCACGAGCAAAACTCGGGCTTGGGGTGTCTTTGAACTGGTGATTATCTTTTATCCATGCTCCGTCCTTTTCACAGTACCCATAATACTTGTCACGCAAACCATGCTGCACGTTTATTCCTAAAACAGAATTTTCTAGATCTTAGCAGTTTGTGCCTTCAACATGGACTGTCAGAATGAGTGAATCCGTTTCAGTCCATTCTGGTGACCCATCGTACATCTGTACGAGAAATTTCGTCTACAAAATCACCAATTTTTTGCAAACGACTAGTAAAAGTATTCTATCCATAGATCTCTAGCTATTATTTCGTCCATTTTTTTCCTGATTTAGCCACACGCCGTCTCAGCACGAAATGAGAGAGAATCTGTTGATTGTAACATCATGTCAATACGTGCGACCTAACTAACTAACTTACTTACTTAGATACTTAGATGATGCGTCTCACTAGTTTTGCGGGCCTCAGCACTATTTCAAATGGTATATTGCTGGTCGCGCATATAATATTCCTTGGTTTCTTAACGTAACCTTGCAAGGGCTTTTTCAGGTCTTCATGATGTGCGGCATAACAGGAGACAAAAAAGTGGGAGGCGAACTCTAGTATTGTTATAGTTCCATCTCTTTTTATTTATTTCTGTGTTATAGTCCACGGAAGGGGAAGGCCTATCAATGAATTGAAGTTTTGTTCTTCTTGAAGCTTTGTTCTTTTTCTTAAAGCACCTTATAATAATTGGTTTTTTTTGTTCCTAGATAGCGGGTCGCATTCCTGCTTGGTGACCAAGGTCGACAAAACTTCTTAACACCTGAAAATTTTTACAGAAAGGTCAGTTTTATAGCGACACCTAAATCACTGATATTCAGTCTTAACCTGACCAGACTGAGAGGCTATAGTCAACCTGATCCTCACTAATTGGCGAAACAAGTTCATATCTAGTGGTGTTTATTTTACAAACAAGGCCTCTGAGCTGAAGATTACGGAAAATAAGTTCTGCCACATTACAGTTTCGCCTATGGATGTTGTTACACCTATTTGTGTTAATGCTTTATGACACGAAGACTGATTGTTGTTGGCGACATAACAACACCGATAATGCGGCGCACATATCATATCCAGTCTTTGTTGTTAGCCAGCGATCAATTTGAGGCCCCCGATCGACGGTTCCAGACATCATTCATGTTTGTCGGTGATCCATTATCATAGCACCCTTCGGAAACATATCACTGCTCCTGTCTTTGTCGTGCTTACACTTGGCGTATCAACTGACCGTAGCAATGATCTTTCAAGTACTTCCTAGACTTTAAACGCTTTTTTATCCTTCTTCACAGTTTTTTTCGTTGTGCGAATCCCAGCACCCCTAGCATTTGATGATTGTTCGTTTTCTGTGGGAACGTCGTAGAATACTGTCTGAGCGCGTTTTCTTAAAATCTCGTGGATAACCTTGCTGAGGCGTTACACGAGACGTGCGTTGTTGACTACCGCAGTATAGATGGGTGAGGTTCGGCCTCTTGCACGCCGCGACGAGCCTCACAACCATTCGGCCATGAGGCCCTTTTCAAGATAGTTAGTGAGAGCTTTCAAGATAGTGAAAATGTAATCATTTAATTTCCCATTGCTAAACGTCTCACATCTAAGCTCTCCGTCCTACATGCCTTTGCCATTGAAACATCAGAAAAGGAAAGAGCTGTCCACCTACATAGTTTCTCACTACTACATTGATTTTCTCTGATTTTCTCTGCAATATTACCAAAGTTCAATATTCTCTTTTCAAAAAAGCTTGTATACCTTCTTCTTGAAAATGACTGGGATAGATTTATGGCCTTGTGTATGGTCGATTGTGCCATTGTTAAGCGAGTTTGGGTCATGCACAACTAGTTACTCCAACGCTTGTCTCATTCCTCTACTCGTAAAAATAGAATAAGTAGAATTTGTAGTGACACATAAATAAGATGTTACAATGAAAAAAAAGATTGGAAATCAAGGAAGTCAACAACCGTTGCAGAGCCGGAAGAAAAAGCGGACATGGCGACTGACTTTTTTTATAAATCGAAGAGAACTCTCCCGATTTCTGTTGGAGAGCTATTTTACGGGCAATTTATTCCTTCCGTCGCCTCTTTGTATTTTCCGGATGCGATTCTTTTCAATTTACGACCGTTTGTAACAGTAGACACTTGAACGTATCTCTTCGCTCATCCTATGGCGCTTTCTGAAGTAATCTCAGTCATAACAGCAAGACGCTACCTGTACACTCGTAGTCGATATTACCACTATCGAACTCAATTTTTGAGAATTTTTTCTTTTCGACAATCACAAAAGCTGGGCATTCAGCCGGCATTTTACGACACCAAAGGAGTCGAGCTTGGGACTTGTAGTTGTCTATCCTCTATGAGCTCCACTGAACCGCCATCTCTTAGTGAATTTTCTGAACACTTCTTGTCATGTTGTTTGTCGTAATGATGATTCAGAGTAACGGCAGACAGAGAATAGCTTCCGCTAGTTTTTTCTGTGCTGTGGTTACCACTGAACATTCGCTTTTCAATGATTGTTGTCTAGAACTGTGTAATTGTTGGGCAACGTGTATAGCTCCTTTCGCTCGTAACTCTGATTAAAGTGGAATAAACGTAGAACTACTATTTTTCTCTCGTCGTTTGTCTTTTTTTTTGAATTTTGGCATTTTTCGTTGTTTTAGTCTGTACTGAGAAATTAGACATTCAGATCTAAACTATAGCAGAAGACTATTCATTAATCTCGTATACATTGTTGTTAAGCCACTGTGCTTCTCTTGAAGCTCCCTTCTCAAGATTATCTAATAGAATTTATAGAACTAGTTTATCAACCAGTACTTGATTGTTCTAGAATTTTTGGATTTATTAGTGGGAGGAAAGATGAAATGTGGCGCGGAGTTTTCTTTTTTTGTTTTACTGTTAATCACCGATTTGACACCATGAACATGGCGAGACTCCACTCATTTTCATCTGACCTAGACAACCGGTTCCCGAGATTGTTTATTGTTTGCGATAGGAAATATATCACTTTCGACAGTGTCAGTTGAATTTTGGTTGGAATTACAATGCAATTACGTCGTCTAAAGCAATCGCTACCTCAGCGACACATTTGCTGAAGAGTATCGTCGTCATGAATACTCAACGGATAGTCAATTCAGAATTTACATGCGCTCACTGTGAATATCGCTTTCCTTAGTTTTAGGCTGACATGTTGAAAAATAGACGAAACTCTTCTTATATAGAACTATGCTCTGAATCTAATAAGGTTCTCAGATTCTCAATAAAAATTAAGGTCATTCTCAATATAGGGTACTATTAGACAATAGAAAATATGTCGATCGATTTCAGCGGTAATAGGAAAGTTTTGCATATCTATGCTATAAGAACTTGACCGAGATCGTCTTCCTCTGCTCACTATGAATGGTCTACTACAACTGTGAAGCTTAGTAATGGAAAAACATGCAAATCGATCGATTCTTCGTGGTAATCAATGTGAAATGTGTCGCGCCGTGTCAAGCTGAGATGTATTGTAATGGCATTCCAAGCACGTGCATTAATTGTTGATGCCCGTTTTTTGTGAAAAAGCTTCGAAAGCGATCAAAAAGAAAAAGAGTTTTGTCAGGAGTACTATCTAGTAAGTTAGAACTGATTTCTGAGTCCTCCCACAGTCAAATTTCTGGGAACAACCCTACGTAGCTATGCATTAATACCCTTCAATGCCGATAGTAAATGTAAAATGTTTTTTTTTCATTAAAAGTTACCATGTGTCTGTGTTACTGCTATACAGTTCGCTCGCTAGAATGTATCGCTACTTCTTATGTTTTCTTCACCTCTTCTTTTGTGTATTGGGTTAGCGAAAAATTTTCCGCGCTTCTTCGCCTTTTTGATTATTTTTCATGCCTTTAAGTTTCTGTTTTTTACAAACTTTCAGAGCCGCATCTTGCGGTTGTTTTTATACGTAACAGTTATATATTTGTTCTAAGATATAATCTTCCCGAGAGCGGAAGCGATTGTTGATGCTGTACGAGTATTGTTGCGTGCCAAAGCAGCCCTTGAACCCAAGTGATACTCGTGTAACATCAACAATCGTTTTTGCTCTCGAGACAATTCCATCTTGGAAAAGATATGAAGGTATTGCATATCAAAATAACCGCAAGAAGCCGCTTTAAGCGATAGTAAAAGCGAAAATTCAAAAGCTTGGAAAATAATCAATGAAAGTTCAGGAAATTTCTTGCCAGCACAATAATTCGGAAACATGGAATGTAACATAAGCCTTATCTAATTCGTACGCTAAAGCAGCACTTGAACCCAGTTTTGAAGTTGAACTCTATAATCGTTTATTTTCCTTCTAGTGGAAATGATTTCGAAACATCATTTAAGTTAAGTCTACTGTGACTTATGACAAGAGGTTTTAGCGTAACCTTAGCGGATGCTTAAACATCTCATCACCCATTTCGATTTGTGTCGGTTACGGCTACTTTTCTATACAGTTAATTTCCTCAAACACCTCGTGGTACTGAATTTCAAAGTTCTTGTGATCAGAGGCTATGAGTCCCAAATTGAAAAAAAAAACAATTTCAACGTGCGTTGTTTCGTTTATGTTTGATCAGGGAGGCTGAATTAACAAATGTCACTAAAAGCGTTACCGCCTACATAAATAGAGCTCCACCAATAAAATCACGAAGTAAAGCTGATCTTCTCATATAAATAATAGTCACATTTGCATGAAAAACGCCCCATCACCAGAACAAACAGCCAACTAGGATCAGCTGCTGGGGCATGTTCTCGTTAATGGCTTGCTTTGAGCAAGCTGATGTGCGCACACGTCATCTTATGATCCATAAATTGTTTCCAGCTGCTGATATACGACGATGCTGACGTGAATGACTGACAATGAATTCTTAGAGAACACTTTCACCCTGTGGAATACCGCTTTACTGTTCTTATCGTTCATTTTTCTCGTAGCAGCAACACTTCTCATTAGTTTTCTTTAGTATACATTTTCCATTTTCCGATATCTAATATAGATCCAAACACTCAATGAGTAAAGTGTAGAATTCTCTACGTGGTTGGAATGTCATCCGACGATTTCTCTTCACGACAGACATCTGGATGTATCGTTTCTTAGAGAGAATAATGAAGGGGTTTTCTCCTATTATCTCTTAATGTATTCTTCAAGATGTTCGGATGTGTGTTGTGTTACACGGAGTTCATTCCTTTTCTTCACTGTTCGTTGAGCATCATTATAGCCGATAAAAGTTGACGATTTCGTCAGCAAAGCAGGAACTTTGGGGATTTTGTCGTTAATGTATAACTTTTGCGTTCCCATCGACAGACTTTATTACAGAGTGTAATGCGGTGGTAAATAATCATAGTGAGACCATATGGCCCTGCCGGACCACTTGTTTATGAGCATGATTTGAGATCGATGGGATAGATCTAATTCCGTGGAAAAGGTGCAATAGTAGTAATTTAGGGTTTCAGATCGTCACCGTGACTTACAAGTGGTCTATATAGTAGAATTTCTGATGTAAACCCCTTTCTCAAGTTTGCCACAGCACAATCTTCGTGAACGACATATATTATGCATTCGAGAGGCGAACCGAGTGGTAATTACTGTAGTGCATAAGGTCACAAGCTTTTTCGTCTTGGTGATTTCGTTTAAGATCCTCTACTTGTTATCGAGCAGGGATTTTTGAAGGAGAATGCTTGGCTGGATGAAATTTCCTGTCAAAACTTGGTATTCAACCGAAAACTCAAATTACCGAGAGTTCAAAGATTCAGTTCTTCTCAAGAAGGCATCTTTACAGCGCTGTAGCACTGAAAATATAATTGTGTTTCACACGCTTCGCTCGTTTTCGCGCGTTGTCGTACGTATTTTTTGCAGGACACTCTTGCCTTAAGTGCTGGTAATTGTTCAACAGCATCAATTCTGGAAATTTCAAAACTATATTTGTCTTTGAAATGATCTCTTTATAGCGCTGTAGCAAATGTAAAATAAATTTTTGTTTCGCGCACGCGTATTTTCGAAGGGTAAAGCTCTTCTTTTGGACTACCAGAGGCCGTTTGATAACGTAAGTTTCGGCAATTCCAACACCGGGCTTGTTGTACGAAAAGACCGTTTTACTAAACGCAGCGAAAATAATGTTGTGCTTTAGCCGCACATTGCTTGTCGGCTAAGGTCTAAGCGTGACCCTGGGTCAATAGTGTGATCGATGGAGCGCGCAGGCGCGAATCACATGTGGAGTGCGTTTTTTGTTAATGAATTTGGGATTTTTCTTCGCTCTGAAAAAAAAACCGCGATAAAACATGACTCTCATACTACAAGACTTCCTCTACACGTTTATATGCTTTTCGTATACAGGTTTAGGGTGCATAGTTTAGGCATATCATCGGGTTTTATTCTGCAAAATGAAATGAAATGGAAAATTGAAGCTTATAAAACGACCAAACTCAGTTTTTTTCTTTCCACAATTCCAATGTAGAGAATTCAATAAGCTTTGTAAAAGGGAAAAAATACAAATTAATGACGAAAATCCGTGCGATTACACGTGGCACGTGTAACACAATTTATCTTGAACTTTTCGAGGCTTACGCTATTCTTTAGTTGATAATAGTTTGTGAGAAGAACTTTGCTCAACGAATTATGAGCGCGATAATAATTTGAGAGCACGGAGCGTGTGAAAAAGTTTTTTTCCATGCCAAAGCGCAGCGTCTTCCTAAAAAAAACAAGTCATTTTTGAATTTTCCAAAATTTAAGCTTTTGAATTTATCAGTAGTTTAGTGGAAATCATTGTCCAACAATAGAGGGGTCTTCAAAAATCCCACACACGGCAACAGCAAAATTCAAGAACTCTCGTTTCTATGACATGCACACTAGAAGCGCATGTACGTAAGCCCCAGCTTGAAGAAGTCGGATACATTACGTTGTCCAACTATGAAGGTCAACTTCTCTCCGTGCTCTTGATCCCATCTTGGGCTTCATGGAAAAGAATCTCATGTACTTCTTTTCAACTGGTGAACTTTAAAATGGGGTATGAAACAGTACGAAGAAATTTTTTCCGTCACATAGCCATGTGACTGCTAGGGGTGATGGTGATTCTATGCATGTCAATCAAAGCTGATGACACAGTAAAGATCCAAGCTGTACCGTGTCCTCACGCAATCTCGGTCTATCGCTGTCGTCACAGGAACCAGTGTTATTCTAGAAGGCAGTTTTGAAAGACGGAACCTTTATATTTTGTCGGTCTTATGAGCTCATACTGAAGCACTTCATGCAAAGACTTTTTCTTCTAGGACGTTTTTTTTAATTAATAACGGAGTGGATATATTCACAGCTGTCATAAGCTGCACACATTGGTTAGCAGGTTTTGGTGAAACTGATACTCATCAATGTGTTGATTAGAATCGGTAGTCAAATAGGTAGGATCATGCGATCACATATCTCAACAAAATGAGCAGAACGATGAGTATAGAAACTGTAAGGGCTTGGAATTCTGAATGAAGCAGCAATCAGATCTTCCCAAGACCGTCTCGCGATATACCTCGACATTCATTGATTAATTTCGTGGGTTTCATTTGTTCAGCAAACACGAGGTTGTTAACAGACTTTTATTGTACAAAATAGTAAAATGTAATTCGTATGAGATCTTAGAGTCGGAAGTCGGCTAGGCAAGATCATGCGTATGAGATCTATTGTATTATTTTGTACAAAATAAACGTCTGTTAATGACCTCGTGTTGCTGAACAAAGTAAAGTCACGAAATTATTCGATCAATGCCGAACAAACGATGTTGACAGAGAGGATGTGGAAGTACACCATGCAAATTTCTGGACAGCTGCACTCTTGATGTTTTCAGTATGTGGACGTGTATTATCATACAAAAGGGCAAATTCTCTGCAGTCTTTTGCAATTTCTCTCTACGTACTCGACTGAAATGAGCATTTTTGGTGGCAGTAAAGACCCAACAGTGATGTTCCAATTCCTCGTATGGAATTTCTAGTGGTTCATACGTGTGAGTTTGCCCAGCAGATATTCTTCAACATAGTTGGCTGTTTGTCCTAATCGCGGCGCGCTTTTTAGTCATAATAACCGTCATTGATATGACAGAATCGACTTTACATAGTAATGATGTTCTATTTACATACGGCGCCAATGTTTTCCGAAGACTTTCGTAATTTGACTCCTCGACTGAACAAGAAAAAAGACATATCGGAAAAGTTTCGTTCTTTTCAATTTCAAAATCCGCAGTTTTTAGTTTGCGCCCGGCATACATCAAAGTGTAGCACGATATCTTTAAATGTATTATTGTTTATTTCAAAGAGTGTTGAGTGATACGCAAAACTTTGAACATCAGACGAGTATCGAACCCACATTTCGCCCTTTCGGGGTAGCGTGCTGATCATCTGCACCACCGTCATTGATGTGCTGCCATCACTATTTTGTATAATTTATATGTTTACATGACTCGTCATCGCATCTACTGTGCGGATCCCAGCATTTTCTGAATTCAGTTAGTTTTCTCAAGGTCATTCTCCACAAATGTCTGCGAACATTTCACGAATTATTTCTGCTGCTACTTGGAAATTTTGCCTTTACTCATGAATGTCGTGGAATGCTGATCGAAAACATTCTGGAACATCAAGAATAGCGAAGCTGAGGCGTCTTTTTGTGGACGCGAGAGGGCATTTAGGCAGGAAGCCGAATCTTGCCTCTTGATAGCGTGTACCACTAACCACTGTGCCATCTCCCACAAAAAGCTGTCTTCGGAAAAGTCCACTTTAAGGGAACAGTCGATGGAAAGTCTACAATAGCCTACCGAGAGAATAGGTTATTTCTAATCACAAAATAATACGACTTTCATTCGCAGAATCTCTAATAGAAAAAGTGAAGACAAAAAGTGTAAACTTAGACTGCACAGATGCTGGCGTTTCAGAACAATAGAGGAAGATATCAACCATATAAATAAATCTGAGTAATGCGATCGTCGATGGCGGCAGGCGGTGATTTCTAAAAAACACTTAATGCAGACGATGTTCCCCATAAACTAGCAAGTTGCTTATCCTTTTACCGCATAACTCACTCAAATTTACTATTAGACCTTGTTGTATGCGGTTCTCTATTTTGGAAGCTCTTTTTACGCTCCTTTGAGTGCCGAAAGTTGGTTGCACTCTCGATGCGCTTTCAAATTCTGAACTTTGTCGTGCGTATCGGCGCTCTCAGTTTCCGGAAGTCATATGCACTCTCTATTTTGAGATCCCGGTTTCAAGTGAACATGTGTTCTGTGTTCTTTTTGAAGCTTCATTTTCTCGTTTTAACTATGATTTTCGTTAATCTCAATATCTCGGTTATCATAAAATTATTATCAGCGGACCGAGGCTTCCGCTTGATCTGGATTTTCGTCACTGTTCCCATGTGTATACTATCTATTTCTTCATACTCCATCTGTATACACACTACATATTCTTGCATTGTAAACCGCCTATCCTTACACCTTGGCATAACTAACCAATCATATTCTCTTTGTTGACAAAGCCTGTAATTCCAGATGATTGAGAAAAACTTTATTGCTGAAGTAATTCAATTGAACTCAAAAGTAGTTGAAATTTAGTTTGACTTCAATTCTAAATCTATTCCCAATTACTTAGTTTTACTCTATTTAATCCAATTTTTAGCTGAATAAGAATTTCGAAATCCTTTATGTGACACGATTTATCAACAGAGGAAGTGATAGCTCAAAAGTCCACCTCTTTCTGAGCCTTGGCATGGGTAAATATATGTAAAATTTCTTACGAATTGGCCTTTTTCTTCGATTAGAACTTGCGCGATGTTGGTACTTCTCTTTTCTTATAATTTGATGGCTAACGTTTCAGCAACCTCGCCTTCGTCACAGCCTTATTCATTCATATATGGAGAGGTCATCCGTCTTGTGTGACGCATATTGTAAAAGGCGGGGTCACACAAAAAAGGTGTAAATAAGGCTCTGACGAAGGCGGGGTCACCGGAACGTTAGCCATCAAATTTAAAAAAGGAGAAATACCAATCTCGCGCAAGTTTCAGTTTAAGAGAAGAACAAGGGGAAGATTTCTATTTGTCATCATGGCATTGTTATTATGACCGCAAACGTTGTAATCCAGATCAGGGAAGTTTGACTCAGAGACAGCTAAGCACAAAAAAACCTGCGTGACAGGCTCACACAAACTTTTACTGTATTACGGACAAGGGTCTCTGACAACTAGACCAAATTGTGCTCCTGATAATTTATTCTCTGATGTACCGTCACAAATTTTTCTACTGAACTTTTCGTACGTCTAAGTGAGCCACTTCGTTAACGTCGCTTTGTCCACGTTCTCGTACTCCTTCGTGTTAGTCTCTCCTTTTAGCTCCTTAACTCAGTTTGTCTTCAGAGTGTTCACTGTGGATCTGTCAAGACGAAATGATGATCGAGACATTCGTCAGTATGGCGCGTTACTTGTCGTCGCGACACGATGACGACTGGAGCGATCGGCTGCACTACTCAATCACGCCAAACATTCTGCTTGCGTTCTCTGTGTTGATTTCCTTCAAACAGTTTGGTGGACGTCCGATTGAGTGCATGTTTCCCAACAAATTTCCAGGAAGCTGGGAACAGGTTTGAGCTTTTACAGTGTCTTATTGCAGCTAATTCATCCGGACCAGCAATTCTTCTTCACACCCTTGAGCTCTTTTTACGGAGTTCTTCAGCCTTAATAAGATTTGGCATCAAATTCGTGTTTTGTTCATGGAAGTTTTTGGATCACGGATTTGATGCCGTCATCTTCAAATGATTCAGTCACCATTACGAAAAGGTTTGAAAATTGAATTGAATGGTAGTTACGAAAAAATTACTTTAATCCTACTGCAGTGAGCGCTCAAGAGAGTGAAATATGGTAGGTATTTAACCCCTTCAGGACCGCAATTGAAGTTGCCGCGCGCAATGCGATGCACAAGCGGCATGCGATTTCCATTATCTGATTGAGATTTTTTCTGTTATGCGAAAAGGGCTCGGGTTTCTCGCATTTCTTCAATGTTCCACGATTTACTCTAGACAACCATGTCCTTTTGGTGCAGATAAAAGTCTTATGTGTGAAGAAGCAATGAAAGCTATAAACACAATGAATAGTTTATTAAAATTGATACCGTGCGCTGCTTGCGATGTCAGCTGATTGTTAACTCTCAACAATATTTGATTATAAGTGAACTTTAGAAGTTACGGTTTTCGTGGATTTATAGAACAGACTTTTTTCTATCATTCTATGGGTAATTGTTTTTCGTCTTCAATTCATATCACTATTGAAACTGTCGTGAAGTTCAGAAAACCCCGTGACTTCTCTAAGTGCGAAACATGGTCTCCTTTTCGCCCTACAGCGCTCTGCAAAATCTCAATCTTCTATTCTCCTCTACAGCGCATCAAGAAAGCTTTCTTAAAACGAAGCACAGTGTCAGAATCCCTACTTTTTTTTAGCTATCAAACACCATCAAAACTATAGTGAAAAATTTGTGCTCTACGAAAAAACCACGCGAAGGTCAGTGTGTTATTTCTAGTACATTTAGTCTTGAAAGGGTTAACACATAACGTATGGGCATACACTGCAGTGCGCATGGGTACGGTAGTTATGACTCTTTAAAGTCATTTCAAGCTCCTCAGCCTTTTCAAGCCTGTTCAAAACTTTGTCAGTTGGATAGGAAAATGATAATTTCAAGAGAATAATTCACCACATCGATGCTGATCATTGGATGCCGAATCAACACTGATTTCGATGCAACTTAATGATAACTCCGGACGTCTTGAGTCAAGTGTACAGTAAATCTTACGGAAAATAAGTATTCGTTTATGCTTACTGATAATTACATTTTTTAGTTGACGTTCCTGAGTCATGTGTAAATCAAAAGAACTTATCTTGGTCAGCTGATGATAGATTGGTAGAGTAGTAGCAGTTCGGCTGAAGTTTTGGAGACTTGTCTTCTTCATAGTCTGGACTTATGTAGTATTATGCTAATGGCTGAATCCAAATTTCCCGAGCCATTTTGCGCATCAAGCATCCCAGATTTCGTTGAAAGTGACAACGGATCTTCTGAATGTTTTCCACAGTAGACGAGGTGGTTAGTCGACTTTTCAAGGACGGTTCTTAATCCCTCTGGCCTCTTTGGATCGTTTCACTACTGTTAAACACTTGCAGGTTTTAAACCAGTCGATTTCAACAGTGTCAACCATTTTCATTCCCGTCTTGTGTAACTCAACTACTGCGTTAGGTTCATTTTTACAATCCCTAACTTCAACACAAGAAAATTGGTAAAAATTATAGAGCAGATTCTAGACCAAAATTGAACAAAGAATTTAATAAAATCATCAAAATCAGTAAAAAAGTGTCATTTGAGTGTTAAAATCTACAAAATACAAAATTGAATGAACTTTTTCCGCACCCTGTGAAAAAGGCTGCTTCACGTCTGCAACGTCGTACACTAATTCTGATTGAATTTTTTTCAAATCGAATCGCAAATAGGAAAACTTGTTTTATTGAAGCTTGTCATTCTGCTTGAGAACGGTTTAAGTATGAAATTGAAGAAGAATCTTCAAATGCATACGAGATAAGAAATAAATCACGTTATAAAAGTAAAGATGAAAGGTTTGAAGTAGTTTAATACAAGAGCATTAGGTAGAGCTATGAGATCTCCATCTCGTATTTGATTGCTAGCAATTTTCTCACTGTAAATGCTTTCAGTATGCCGAAAACTACTGCTGGTCACAAGATACATACTTTGTGGAGCCGAAACAGCATGTGGAGTTGTTGAGACCCGATCAACGGTACGGCATTTCTGTTCATCTAAAATGCATAAACTGGGTAATCAATTGGACAAAATAATCGAACGTCTGACGTGTGTGAGATGCTTCCTGAAGCTGAAACTGAACTCGCCGGTAATTTTTATTGAGTGAGTGCTATGAATGCATAAAAGATAAAGCTTTCGGCGTTGATCAATTGCTGAGGGATGCGCCATGCATTTTTCTTCAATTTTTAACTTCGTTTGAGGTGATTGAATGCATATCCGGCATTTTCAATATCCCGGTGGACTCCCGCTGTACCGGGTCAGTATCACCTATCCTCCCAGACAAGTCTGAGACCAGTCTGGTACCAATTCACCGACCACGGAGTGATGGATAACTTCGTGAGCCATGAGCACGAGATCGAACCATTGACAATGTGTGCGACGCAAAGCACCTCTAACCACTGCTCCACATGCGCTTTAAGTGCTGTGTGTTGGGTTTTTCATAATTCAATATTGTTGTCTGACGAGTTTGGTGAATGGAGAAAATTCTCGTTTCCTACGACGTTTGGGCAGGAAATATCGTGAAAAATGGCTGGTCCTTCCTGTTCACTAGTGAAGGGAGCAGTCGTTGACCTTTCTGGCTTACTTCGTTGATTTTCCGTACACGCTCTTCCGCCGTAATCGTTTCATGAGGATTCAGGAAGCTATGATTGTTCAGTAAGCTGTACGCCTCCAGACGGTCGTTACGATCATCTTCAGGTATAATTTCAGTTTGCTTTCATAAGTTCATAGGAGCTTTGTCGCGGTCGAACCACTTAGGCTACTCTCACCAGGTGTGATAGTGGACCCATTTTGTCGCACGTCACAATACGTTAGAAAAACACCTTGTTTTGGTTGCACAGTGGAAGCTCCGACGATAGCGCTAAGGGTGGTTGTTGAAGCTTCTTCGACTATCCGATCTATTCAAGTGTTTCAAAACAACAGATTTAACGGAAAATATAAAATGAGTTTATTATGGCGATGTCTTTCGCATGTTTCCGAACAAATGTGCTCTTGAACGATAACTTTCAATTGACTAAACAGAAGTAAAACGTCACCACCTATTTTCTTTATTTTGAAGGTTTAATTAGTTGCAAGGAAATTCTCCAAGCCAACATTGCATCGCCTGTTCGATAGCACTACGTCGGCTGTGTGCCCTATTAACGCATTCGGAACAGCATATGTCTCTGAAGATACACGAATTTTCTTGAAACAATAGTAATCCAAGGGCTTAGGTCTCGTCAGTTTCAGTACTGTGCTTGGTTTTGAAAAGGCCTTTTTAATGCGTCGTAGCAGCGGGAATAAAATTAAGTTTCACACTCGGGTTTCCTTGTTGGCTCGGCTGAGGTATGTGAATGGCTTTTCGTTAGAATCTTAGCAATCTTTCGATAGCTTAAATCTCGGTATATTGAACCTAGACTTGACTATCAAAATGGTCTCTATGGAGCGCTATAAGAGGGAAAGGAAGATCACGCTTCACAACCAAAGTAGTTAGCCAGTTTCTCTGATATTTTAGCGAATTCCTCACCTCTTACAGACAAAATGCAACAAAAGCAGTAAAAGCTAATGTTTACAGAATGATAAGACAAAATCTTTTGCATCTATTACAAGAGATCTATTCTCTCTTTGTAACGGAGGAAATTCGCAAGTTAAATACGAAAATTGCTGTTTCGACTGTCGCTTCAAAAAGGTGCAATTTTCGTATTTATTCAAAAACTCTTTACTTCGTCTTGAAGAATGTTTAGAGTTTCTTTTTGACATTCTGATATACTAAGATTTTCTGTGCACGATCATAAGCTTTCGATGCGTATAATTTCGCGTGCGAAACGGAATATTACCTCGCTGTATGGCGACCTTTTAAAAATCAAATATGGTTCGAACATCACTATTTTTTAAGCTATTGAACAAGTATTGAAACTCTGTCAAAACCCGTTTACAAACTCCAGCCGAGTAAGAAATACGCGCCGAAGGCAAAATGTGATACTCGAATTTTTCAGTATTGTTACTGCATTTTTTGCAGAGTTATGATGTTTCATATATACCTAAGAGGATTGAGTGTTGAGGAAAATTTTTTTTGTTTTTTGGCTAACCACTCAACTCTCTTAAGTATATGCAAAAAATAATCTCGTTTTGTCGCTATTAGCGCACTAAGAAGTTGTTCAAAATCCCAGTACAGCATCGAAATTGTCGAGACTCAGTTTATCAAATGATTTCAAAAGTCTAGGTAAAAGTAAAGGTTTATAGGAAAAATATCCCGAATGAGTATTTGATTCAAATTTTTGGGCATAATACTTTCGAGTTTAGATGTTTAGATGTGGATCTGTCAAAATTTTTGACTGACATCGAAAATTTTATTACGATTCGCAAGAAAATTATTTTGTTACATTGCAACTGTCCAATTAAAAGTGAGTACAACGAGTTCAAGAATGATTTACAGTAGTAAATCTGTTGAAGAGAAAGAAACTAAGGCAGAAACATATGCAGGAGAAGTAAAATTACCATTCCAAGATTATTTTCCGATACACCTGTAAAATATTTGCACAATGATGAATATGAGAGGGCCAAAATGCACCGAAGGCCTAACCAATCTTTTTCCTGTTTTACTCAGCGAATATGGATATGGATGAAGGACCTGACAGCCGTCATTATCATCTATGCGAGCCTCAGACCGAATATCTCTACCCTAACATCTTCATGCTTCAACAGTCACCTTCCCTCAACTATCATTTGCTTAATAGCGTGCTCTTCATTATTTCTGTTAGTCGATTTATTTATTCGAGTGGCCCATCATCACATCTACTGTGCAACTCCCAGCACGTCTTGCATTCTATTCGTTTCCTCATTTATCGTCTGTAAAGACCTCCAAACATTTCTAGTGTTATATCAACTGCTGTTCTAGAATTTCTTCTTCAAGAATATCGTGAAACGCTAGCCAGGTCGACTATCCATGCAATCCTAGAGATAGCCAAGCGGAGGCGCTCTTAGCTAGTTAATCAGTGAAGATCGTTGAATAGGGAGTCAAACTAACAGCTTGCTTTCAGATGGAGTCTATTCTATCCACTCCGCTATCCTATTTCAGTTATCTTATAGTACGAAAGGAATTATTTTATTTCTATATGCTCGTGTGACGATACTATATCTATACCTTTCAAGGTATGCAACGGAGCGGCAATTATCCTACTATCAGTGGGTGCCATTCTTCCTGCTTCTTCAAGCTGTATTCTTTCGATCACCAAGCTTCATATGGAGATCGTTCTCCAACTATTCCGGTAAATCTTCTGATTCAAGTTCCTATGAATCATTAAGTTGTCTTGACTGCACATATAATTCTTGTCTTCGAGATATCAATTGTTATTCCGCTTATATCTTATAATCACGGCCACTTCTGAGATCAAAAGCTATTTACGACACGTGATTCGTTTCTTATTAATTTGCATTCATATTTGTGATACTAACTCGGTAATCATGTGTAAAGCATAACTTTTTCGGGAATAATTCTCAAGTAGACGCGCTTTATTTTAGGTATTCGAATTCACGAGGTGGTAGAAAGGGCGAAAGATTCGGCAAATGTCGACGAAGAGGTACGGCAGAAGAACATCTCCATTCTTTCTCGGCATCTTGAAAACGCATTACATTTTCACCGCAGAATACCAAAACAAAAGGTAAGTCTGCGTTGTTATCTATCATTAAAGCTTCACTTCTCCTTCATTTACGTTATCGTATATATTGGATCGCACTAGAAAAGTTAAACAAATAAACTGAACAATTTTAGATACATATCGATTTTTCATGCAAGTTAAGTGCTCTAATAGACTAAGCGCTAAAGTTCGACCTGATGTCCGTGCTTTATCATATCAAAGTCAAGGTTTATTAGGAATAGTGGTGCAAAAACTTATAGCTTTTCCAGCTAGAAAGTTCTGAGGCTGACTTCAGCAAATTACAAAAGGGTTTCAGCGAAATCCGTGAAGGTGGTCAGACATGACTATCCTTTATGCAATAGTTTGATTGGCAAGTCCTGTCGACTGTGGTCAAAAGTGAAGAATATCATGAGGTCTTCTCAGGAATTTTGTCACTAGAGCAGTAAACGTCAAATTTACTGATCAGAAATATTTAAAATTGCTGAACGCAAGCACATCGCTCAACAATTGCTTCGTCGACTTCTTTGCGGTCCATTTCCGGCCAACGTCTTCATCAACAACGAGAACTGAATTTTTTTTTTTCGAAAGTCAACGTCGGCCGAATCAATGGTTGTCACCAGGCCAATGAGAAACTTCAACCCCACGTTGAAATCGATTTGCGCCAAAGGCTATGCTCATCATTTTTGGGACCTGACCGGGCTGACTCACTGAGGGCTTACTACCAGCCAGAGAGACGAACGACGATCCAAGCGCTATTGTGAGGCGGATCCCGGGCCGCTGTAATCGCGCCATGTCACTTCGACGTCTCCGCGATCTCATTATGCTTCAGAACAACGCAAGACTTCATGTCGCCAAATTGACAAAGAGAAAATCGACCAACCTGGTCCGGAAGTTGCTGGATCACCAGCCGTACAGTCCTGACTTGTCGTCTTCTGACTAACACCTCTTGCGGTCGCTGGAGCACTTCCTGAGTAAGAAGAAGTTCCTAGACAGTAATCATTTGTGTCAAGGGATTGACATCTTTTTTTGAATCGAGAAATGACGAGTTCTATGAGCACAGTTTTGAATTGTTGCACGAGAGATGGCGAATGCTTTCAAGTTGGTGGCGCATATCTTGAATAGTGTTGTTAAGCTATTTTAATTACTTTTGGTTAGTAAAGTTGCTCATCGCTCTAGTGGCAAAACTCATGAGAAAACCTAATATATAAAGACAAACTGTTGTTGACCAATGTTGAGTGTATAAGTTGGTAATTGTTAAATAACTGGAAATACTGGATCACTCCACATATTTTACGTGTCACCTAACTTTTATATATTCACTGTGTTCTTCTATATTTGTTGCCGTTGCCGTAATCATGGACACCTCTCTAGTGCAAAGAAAAATTCGCACATTATGTTACAATGCGACTAGCTCTGCGTAAACATGTGCAATACTTAAAATATACTTTTACATAGAAATATCTATACCTCAATAATGTAGAGTGCTGTGCAAAATATCTGCATTGCCGGGATCCAAACCCAGATCTCACTCATTCCGGGAGCGCGTGCTGAAGCGTTGCACTACCGACGCTCGTTTTGTACAACACTCTTTCTACGTGACAACAATGCGTTATCTGTCAACAGCCAACCGTCGACGGTCTGGCGGGGCAGCCCCTATCGGCATTGAACTCACTTATGTTGACAGATCTTGGGTTTCAATAATAAGTCTGAATTCATTTATTTGACCGCCTCTTGCGGTGGTATGATCTTATAATATACCCTATAATGTAGAGTGCTGTGCAGAAATATTTGCGTCAGCCGGGATTCGAACTCAGATCTCACTCTTTCCGGAGCGCTTGCTGAACCGTTGCACTGGCGACGCTCGTTTTGCATAACACACAACCTAGGCAATTCCCAAAAACCGACTGTCTGTTAACCTCGGCATGCTTCAATAAATCCTAATTTCCATTTCTAAGCAAAACACGAGGTGTAACGTTAATCTTTATTTAATAGCTGTCGTTTCGGCAGCTCACCTTTCGAAGCCTAGAAAAGTCAGGTTTTTTGCGATCCAGTCAGTCTAATACCTTCATTACTCCTTTAGAAAAAATCACCAGACCTGAAATTCAATCGCATCAAACTCAAAATCAAATCTAACTATATTTACCGCTTTTTTACATGTTTTCACTGGATGATTCAAGTGGAGATCACCGGAAGGAGTTCACATAGGTTCGTAATGCACCTTACACATCAAAACAATAGTCTTATATTCTGACTTCATATCACGGGTGATAACGAGCATTCCTCCTTGCGGTTAATAGTTGGACTGGTGGTGTTAATCCAAAGTGCTTCTAGAATTTCTCGCGCTGATGTTTCTGTTCCTGCACAAGGATAGTGACTTCGATATCAAAATCTACTCCGTCATGCTTCTGTGCTCTATGTGTACCTAGCGGGGTGTTTCGTCTATAGTGACGGTTGTCAGCTAGATGTTCTTCTATGTGAGCATAGGGCGGCCTACCCGTTTCGCCAATATATTTATCGCTGCACGCTTTGCAAGAGATTAGGTAAATTGTACCTGCGCTCATGCAGTTACCGAATACTCTAAGACACCAATTAGTTCGTAACCACTTATTAATGAAAGATTGTAAAATATGTCCTAACGGCAGAGGTGGTGAATGCATGACCGTAGGTACAACTACCTAGATAGGTCCTACCTAAACTCTTGCAAGGAGTGCAGCGATGAATATGTTGGCGAAATGGGTAGGCCGCTCTATACCCGCATAGAACACCTAACTGACAAGCGTCGCAATAGAGAAAACACCTCGCTAGGTACACATAGAGGACAGAAAAATGACGGAATTAATTTTGAGATTGAAGTCACCATACTTGCGCAGAAACAAAAAGCATCAGCACCAAAAATTCTAGAAGCACTTTGGATTATTACCACCAATCCAACTATAAACCGCAGGGAGGAATGCCTCGTTATCACACGTGATTTGAGTTACTATACAAGACTGTTATTTTGATGGGTAAGGTGCATTACGAGCCTATGTGATCTCCTTCCGGTGGTCTCCACTTGAATCATTCAGTGGAACACATATAAAAAGCGGTGAGTACGTTGAGAGTTGATTTTGTGCCTGATGCGATTGAAATCTAGGTCTGGTGTTTTTTTATAGAGGAGTAATGGAGGTGTTTGAGTGATTGGATTGCGGACAATTTGACTTTCCCTGGCTCTGAAGAAGGCAAACTGCCGAAACGTCACCTGTCAAATAAAGATTAATGTAATACCTCAAGTTTGGCATAAAGAAGATTACAATTTACAGAACATATAAATAATTATTTAATCGCCTTTTGCCGTGCTATAATGTTACAAATATACCCAGTAAGAGTGCAGAGTGATGTGCAAAACTTTTGCGTTAGGAGTGACTCGAACCCACATCTCACTCTATTCAGGAGCGCGTGCTGGGGTTTAATGTCGATACCGACTACCCGGGCCAAGCCGTTGACGGTTGGCGGCTGGCAGATAGATGAGCTGTAGCGTAGAAAGAGTGGTGTGCAAAATAGGCGTTAGTAGTGCAACAGGTTAGAACACGCACTCCCGGATAGAGTGAGGTTTGGGTTCGAGTCCCGCCTGACGCGAAAGTTCGCACATCACTCTGTATCACTGAGTTTGTTTCCATATTTCTTTTATTCCTTCAGATTCACTGAGTCCGGTCTAGCGTGCGCAAACGCTCTTTTCAGATATACTGTATTAATAACGCCTATACGTGAACCGGCTCCAATATAATACTCTTGGCCGATAAGCTAACGATTGGGTACAAAATATCTGGCAAAAAGCTTTGTGTGGAATTATAGGCTAGAAGAGTGCGTGCTCATTCAAGTCAAAACGTACGGTGCGGAACGTCAAACAGTGTACATACAGGAATCGAAATGCCTTGACATATAAAGGCTAAAGACTTCGTGAATAGAATGAACATTGCTGGCAGGATTTATTGGAGTGGCTTCAGGATGAAAGAAACTACTCTAACAAACGACATAAGATATACCAATAGCATTGTCTCGGAAGAAATAACTCAGATTCGAGTAAAGTAATGGCGCTTTCCGATATTATATATATATATATATATATATATATATATATGTGTAATTTAACTATGCTTAAAACATCAATATTAAGGGTATCGTTCGAAAAACAGTACAGTGCTTCAATTATGAGTACTCGTCCGGATTTATGTCTGCCGCTTACCTCTTCATCAAAGCGCTCTACCTTGGTAATGTCCTACTGCAGCTATGGTTAATGAATTTGTAAGTTCGATTATTGTTCAAAGATCTGCTTATCGAAACTGTGATTTTGCACAAAGTAAAGTGGTATAGTCATCACGAAGAATTTTGTGAGCGTTGAAGTTCCTAGTTATTTTAAAGCTCCGGTGTTATCAGTGATACTCGCAACTCGGTCGGTATTCAAAGTACTTCTGAGCTATTGCAGCTTCCTTGGCACGAACAAATACCAGTGGTATGGTCTTGGCGTAATCAAGGATATTATCAACGGTGTAGCGTGGGAAACAAGCGGATATTTTCCACGCTCCGCTATTTGTGACTTCGAGGTGGTTTCTATCTTGACTGGTTTTCCGTAACTTATGTGTACTTTTACACTTAGAATTCTGTAAGCATCTGGGCTAAACATGCCCAGATTTCCACTCCTATCGAGATGCACTTACTCCTTTGCTATCTTCTGCCAAATTATTCAGGTTCGACAAGTCGCGAACATTCAAAAATACTCCGTTCAGTGTGTTCTTGTTATCAATATTTTCAACGAGAAGATATTCTTGATATTGTGGTTTTGGTGAGTTCCTCATCGTAGTTTGCTCCTCCAATTCTTTCTTCTTGAAAAAAGAGCTGGAAATAGGTGAAGCTTGTTCGTCTACTGTGTGCCTCATTGTTAGATCTTTAAAATGGCGTACACTGTATTTTATTCTGATTGAAACTTTGTCAATTAGCAGAGATATCACCACATCATTTGGGTCACCTGCAACTCAGTATTCTTTCTAGATAAGCAGATGCGAGATCGTTAATAATAGATTTATTGAATACACTAATACTCACAACAAGAGTGCAGTAACTGGCGTTTTGGCGCTCTCTCCTCTACTCCATCGTACACTTTCGCAGTCTCGGCCGAAGTACGTAATAAACAAATTTTCCGATCGCATGAAGAAGCTTTCTCCCAAATACTGTTACCTAAAGTTCATCAGTTATCAGCTGGAGACAAGTCGCCCAACTTCTACATTGGGTAACACAGTGCCTGGTTGAGGTCAGAAAAATTAGCTTGGGTATGGTGCGGTGTCAAGCATAATCACGATACACTCCGCCTTGCGTTCCACCTCTGAATTTTTATCATCTATTCAAAAAGCTTTTATCTGGGTTTTTCGCGTAAATGTTTTGGACTTCTGTGCGATTATAGTGAATTTCACGTCAAAATCTTTTGCGTATGTTTTTTTCTCTCAATGCGTACTTAGCGAAATATTTTGTTTATCTTTGAATTTACCAGCTAGGTTCTTTTATATGAGGACACATAGCGGCCTACCCCGTTTCACAATACAGTCGTCCCGGCGTACCTTACGAGAAAATAAATATAACATACGCGATCTCATGCAATTACCGTCTCCTGCGTTGGAGCAAATTTTGCAGGTTTTTGTTTCACACAGATGATTTACACAATCTATTACACAGCAGTTGTCACCTTAGAGTGTTTGGAACTACCTTAGTCACTGCTTCCGTATTGTCCAAACTTGCCCTTCTTGAGCATAACATAGCATCATTCATCATTAAGCATTGCAACATTCACTAACCACTATAGGTAGCAACAAGTTAAATTCGTTGAAGTCGCGCACTAAATCTTACTCTTATATATAGCTCATTGTAGAGTTCAAAAGATCATTGTTATGAAGTAACCTGACACTGAACGCAACGCTTAGAAAAAATAATAAATGGAAAAATTCAATCTTGTGAAAGTCTCGCCGATGCTTTTGGATAGTTTATAACTTTGAGCCTTGACTAAATTCATCCAGCATGCATTTGTTATTCTAATTTTGTGATTTCCGGTATCTGATACTGTTTGCGGCGGCACTCTTAACATCGTTCTCGTGGCTTTGCGTTATTCTCTTTCCGTGTTTCTCAAAATGGTTCATTGAGCAGCATCTCGAACTTAGTACTCTGGAGCGTAGCGACACACAGTCTCTACGTGAGTTTTGAGCATTTCAACAGATTCTAATCAAATCCCGCTGCATTAGTCATGGAAAAAAAGTTGTATTCTTATATTATTATCCTTTAGCAATCTTAGAAACAGTGCAATATCCGTACATAATAACCATATTATTCCACAATCCATAGGATCGACTGTTTTTAAAACCTCGTGATAAACATTCAAAATAATTCCAAAAAAAAAAAGAATGAACGAGGTTGCTACGCCAGAGCCATGCACCGGTGCTCCGGAGGTTTCGGCCTCCTCGTCACTGACCCGCGCCCCACATTCAGCCCTGCATTGTAAGCAGAGAGGGAGGTGTATGTGGTGATGGCATAGTGTGCAATGACACTGGTCCATCACCACTGTACAGTCGATGGATTTAGGCTGGTAGACCAAAATCAATCCATAAAATCGACTGTTTTTTTTGGAACCATATGATTTGTTGAAAAATCATATCTATTGAATTTTTGTTGAAAATTTATTTTTTATCTACTTTGAAGTCTTGGTTCTTCACAGCTTTTGAATGTTTTTCATGTTGTTCCAGATCATCCCACGAACGTTGATCGATTCGTCAATGACTATCTTCATCGCGACGGTGTTTTCGTCTTGCGTATGGTCTCATCCCATGCTGGAATCATTTTCGGCAAGGACCTCATACACGCGTTGTGGAATGCTTTCTATGGAATTGAAAAGAAGGTGTTTTTGAATTTTATCGGTTATAACTCGCTTTCAATGGTCCTATAATGGAGACATTCAGACGGACTCTTTCTCATCTTCGTGCGCTGGCCGCAATCCTCTACAGAACGAATTGAAATGCGTTACTGAAATCCGGAACCGGAAGAAACCGAGTTTCATATCTCTTTTGGATGGAGGCGACATCAAAACAGCTCTGATGCCAACGGCACCAACGGAAGATGTGCGCCGTAACTCCGAACCCGATCACGATGAAAAACAGTGATGATAACTTACGTTATACATCAGTTAAAGTTTACATTTACGAATCTAATCGTCGCACTTTGGGTACACCTGGGTCACGCCGCCACCCTTGGCTTGCCGCGCGCGACCAACATTCCCTTGTGCCGAGTGGTTAGTGATGCCGGTCATCGGGAAGAAAGTTCTTCGTTCGAGTTGCTCCTACGCCGCTCAAAACAGGTCTTTTGGTGTCGATTAGAACTAATGGTTTTTCTATATACATAATTATTATACCGCAAGAAGTCCAGTTGTCATACAAATTACTACTTTTTGATACCAAACGTAGCTCTATGGGATAGCAGCACGACAAACGCACCGGCTGCGCAAAACTGGCTGTATCACCTTCATATAATTTAATTTTCTAGAAAGTCGTACACTATGGGAAGTGTTCGCAAATTCGATTTCTGCAACATCGCCGAAAGAATTGCGAAAAAAAAAACTGCTTATGCTCTGCTACCCTATGGATCTACGTTCCGTGTCAAAAAGCAGCCATTCGTTGGACAACTGAGCTTTTTTGTTGTAATAATTGCATTAGGAGAACCTTCAATACTAGACAAATCGACACCAAAAAGTGACATCAAAATACATGTTTAGAAACGGCATAGGGGGAACTCGAACGAAAAACTTCCTTCGCGATGGCCGGTATCACTATCCAATCGGCACTACGGAATGCTCGCCGCTGCCGCAAGCCGCGGTTGGCCGCGTGTCCCTGTCGCACCCGATGGGTTAGGCTATCTTCGTCCCTGTGAGAACAGCGGTGATAAAGGTCATGAGGGGAGATTTAGCCGATGAGCAGTCGGATTGTATTTACAAAAGGCGCCGAAAAGTATACAAGCGTTAGTGACTGATTGCTGGGTACTGAGGTGGTCAGTGACTGATTGCTCAAAATGATAATGAAAAAGCACTGGATTGGTCGTGAATGGATTCTTATAGCTTCTGAACAATCCATACCAATTTTTACACAACTGTTCTTCTCTCAGTATTGTATAGCATCTGACTGAGAAGTTTAAGATGTTTCTATTTGCCGTTATTGATCTGTACAGAGTAATTCATCACCTGTGGAACATCTTCTAGTCTTCTCATTATCTCTAGATGTCCCTGAAAGTCCGCATAAGCAGTAGCGAAACTCCGCACTTATTTGACGTCCCCATGGGCGCGTTTAGACGCTGCTGCGGATGCAAGAAACGAAGAGTAGGCTAAATATCAATTAGATTTTTTAGAAAATACTTAACATAGAATAAGGGGCATTTTTTGAGGTTAGACACCTCTGACAACATATCTTCAATAACACTCCGTTGACGGTCTCTAATGGTTGTACTTTTCACTTCAATCGTAATTTCATTATTTGTGCCTTACAACTGTGAAGCTGGTCTCAACAAAGATTTAGTTCAGTTTTTTCGCTGTTGCTTAATCTCTGTTAATTCTTTGAATGAAATATTCACTTCTTATCTTATTTGTCTGGTTGAATTAGGTATTGAGCATGATACTGCCCTCAAAATATATCTAGTATCCTTGAGTGGAAATACTTTGCAACATAGCATGCTGCTAGGTGAAAAGCGAAAAGCATTGTGGAGCAAGACGGTAGATGAAACCATGAGGTTTCTGAAACAGACTAAGAAAAAAAATCATAGTTACACGCAGTGATTAGACGTGCCACTGCAACATACGTGTTGTCATAGACGCGATCGTCGATCCAGGCTCACCAAGAGTTCCATTCCTCCAGGGTTAGCAAAGCAGTACCAGACTTGTTCGGAAAGATTGTGTCAGATACTCGATCGATCGGTAAGCTGCCGCACAGCCCTGTAGAGGTCGGATATGCATTTGGTCCCGTTAATGATGCTTGATGAATTCAATTGCACAGCGCATCGCTCATAAATTGGCCAAGCCGGGAGTTTGATTCGTTTTCCTCTAGCTTCGACGCCCTCGTCTTCCTTAAAGTGGCAACAATTTCACTCATACGTTCACATCCGTCCGTCCTGGCGATATGGGTCTTTGTGGACCAACTGAGTCAAATCTTCTAGAATGAAGCGCTTCTTGAATGAGCTGTCTTCCTATTCGACAGTGCCCTGTCATGCAGCACTGAAGCACAGGGCGAAAAACTCTGATTACCATGAAGTTTTGTAATTGCTCCATCTTAACTTATTATCACGATCAGACATTGAATACTCATGTTGAGGGTAAATATAGATTGACATTCAATTCTATTGATTTTCCAATTCGAGGTACATGTTATACTCTAATCATTGCAATCGTTGTTGATGAAATCACATCCTGCACACCACACAGAAATGAGGGTCGTTATAGGAATAATGGTATTTCATTGTAACAATAATTCATCTTCATCAGTACTGATGTGAGCAACAAATCGCGGGGACAAATGCGTTGACAAAGTCGGTATCCAGCTCTCCGTCCATATCGAAGAGTACCTATATGGTAAAATTAAACGTCATCGTACGACATGAGCATAATAGTCTGCAGATGTAAGATTATTATGACCCTTTAGAACCATTTCTATGGCTAATCAAACCCTTTTCAATCTCTTTTTCTGCTTTGTAAGGCGAACAATTGACCGATCATCTCAGCAAATCAGTTTCAAGCGTCGGAGCTGAATATTCATTATTGCATCAATGCTGATTTCAGTGCGACGCTGTTATTGGTCCAAAAGTTAATGGCTTATGTTGCACAAGACGCTATTCTCGGTATGAGAGACAGAAAGACAAAGATTTTGAAGTCAGTATTACCACACAAAAATCTAGAACATTTATGCGGGAAACTTTCACAATACTTTGAATGAATCAAAAAAATCTAAAAATGAATCACAAGGAGGAGTGCCATATACGGATCGCGGCCTGATCTACGGCCGCATCATAGACTAACGTTTTGGAACTGAGCTTGGTGTACTCACCTGTGTAAGACTCTGGTAGCGTGCTCCCTCAACACGAGTTCTACGATCAATAAGGAGCAAAACGACGAGCATTTTTGAGAAGCTGGTTGCAATGTGAGAAAAAAACTTGTGTGTTAAGTTTTTTCTCTGCTGAGGATATGACAGCGTTTG
This sequence comes from Parelaphostrongylus tenuis, assembly GCA_019055375.1. Taxonomy (NCBI): domain Eukaryota; kingdom Metazoa; phylum Nematoda; class Chromadorea; order Rhabditida; family Metastrongylidae; genus Parelaphostrongylus; species Parelaphostrongylus tenuis. The sequence continues at coordinate 45,764 of JAHQIW010001028.1, forward strand.
ACTGAGTAAACTGCACGTCAATATAACATTTGAAGATTCCGATAAAGGGAAGATTATTTTCATTGATTGGGTGTTTCCTGCAGATCTCGCTGAGACTTTCATATACAGTCTTCGAAAACGTTGTTAGCCATCTTTTGAAGTTTGGTTACAAATTCATTTGTGGCAACAGTTCGGCAGACACTGGTGTTTTGGCGGTTTCGCCATCACTAGGCCTTCTCGCGACCCTTCCCCCTATCATATCAGCCGCAAGGCATCGACTGTAGGTAAACTGTAGTGATAATTTCACTCGATGAGCGTATATAATTCTCTGGCACTCAATCCCTATGATAGGCGGCGAGGGGCCGAGAAACGTCACTGATGGTGGCTTAACCGCCGAAACATGCGAACACGCGTGTTGTCACGGATGTATTCGTAACCAAAACTCAATGTGACGTGAGATTATACGGCTGACTTACAGAGTCCGATACATGTTTTTCGACCGTGACAGTGTCATCAGTCGGGCGTTACCCTTCGTCTTTTTCAATCCTCTCGGGGCGCCCATTCCCCTATACTAAGAGTAGGCGACGACGAACATTTTACACCGTCCATCAAGTGGAATTATCACTGAATGGACATGTTGCGAAAATAGTTATGAGATATGTTGGAATTTGAGCGTGGTCTTGAGAAAACACTCGGAACGGAAGGTATGACATGAGCTTGCCGAAATGTCAGCCAGTGTTGGGATTGGATAGTTCTTGTTGTTGACAACCTCGTGCCTACTCATCAGGAGAGCCAAAGCATTGAATAAACTACCTTACTTAAGCGTGGTATTTTCCAGGGTCTTCCAAAAAGATTAAAAGTTCAATGGACCAGACCAAGATCAGGACTCCAGCCACCTTCCGAGCATAGTATCCTTGTTCGATAGCCTAGCTTGCTCCGAAAAATACATCAAACCTTGGACTTCAGTCAATTGATTTACAAAAAAAAACATCTGCAAAAATCTATCTCAGAGAAAGTCGTTCTCACATATTGAACGCTTCAAACGAGATTTGAAAACACTCAATAAGATGGATTTCTTCATGTTCTCTGCCATCCGTAATCATTCGACTGAAGAAAGCAGTGATAACAGAATATCACTTCCTATCACCATAAAAACGCCTCCCCATCCCCGCTATACAGTAGGGCTCAGTGTGGGGCGTGGGTCACTAATGAAGCGAACGACACCGCCGAAACGTGCGTATGGCTCTGACGTACTAGCATGGAAAAAGCTCTAAACATTCTCGCAGACTGTACTAAGAAACGTTTGTTCCAACTCTCATTTTGACTCTCATTATTTCTTCGAAATTTTGTGTTTGATTTTTACTGCCGGTAGAGGCCGAGGCTCCAAATCTATTTGCGTAGTGCGATAGGCATCGAACGTATGCAATTTGACTCAGTCAAAACTTCAATTAAAAAAGATGTAAAGTAGAATGATTATGAGGGATGTTGAGGAGACTGAATACATCAATGCTAGATGAGAACACGACACGCCCATGGTGAATATCAGCCAGATCGGCGACAGAACCTGATTTCGATCATGTCGTCGTCACCTGCAATCGATCGTCAACACGAAAACTACTTCTCTTCTACTCTGCCAATCTCTACTTTTTAATCTACATGTGAAAATCGTAGCTTAGTTTGTTTAGAAAACGTTGGAATATTCAATAGTTCACGAGTAGCATTCACAGATCGTGCGCATTCCTCATCTCTGAGGTTGTAGTAACCGTTTCCTAAGCGACTTCAGTTCTCTTAAATATCTCTTAGAAATGAGCGCTTCATACCAGAACTTTTATATTTTCACCACTATCTCTTCTTCATCTAAACGTCTTGACTTCTGAAATGTCTTAGCTAGAGTTTTCAGAATTCGTTTGAAGGCTCCGATACGGGTGCGCAATGTCGGAGGATGAATCTCCCAGCGACATTCTTTATTATGCGGCCGAAGGAAGCCTGGTACGTGCTTTTTTCATTGAGAAAATAGAAATATCGTGCTCTCTCAATCATGATTACTTACCACAAATCAGGCTCTCTTCCACCTAACTTTTATAAACTTTAGTATTACATTTTATTGAACAGTTTACAACGTATCGATTGAGGTACGATAAAAGAACGAATGAAGAAGGGTAGCGAGTACCTCCAACATGTGCTGATAAATTACCTTAGTATAACCCCATTTAAGAAAGGCTCTTCTACATAAAATAAGTTATCCATTGCTCAAATATTGTTAAATCATTGTTGTAATGGATTACAAAAGTGGGTCAAACATAACAGCGAGAATACAATTAAATATGGCTTCAATTTTCGCAAGATAAAAAATTTTTGAAGAGGTCCTGATAGTGCTTACCTATGGTTGCATCTCAGTTTTTGAAGGACAATTCGCCTCCAGTGACGAGCATGACGTGGATTTTTCTTAAACGCTTTGTTCTTGAGTGTGAGACAGTCAAACGTCCAGTAGACAACATAGTTGACTGCATTTCTGTGGTTAACTTGTCGACCTTTGCTAGTGCTCGTACGATATCGATGCAGTTCGTTCAAGAAAATCTAAGTCTCTATGAGAGTACGAGACGTCGTAGGCCTTATGGTGAAACTTATGCTTTGGTAAAAATCTTTTGAGAAGTTTTGAGACAAAGAAGAAAAATTCTGTTGACCAACTATTCAACAGAGAGACCGTTTCACAAGGAGTATGTCTATTCATGATTGCAACCAATGTATTGTTTTCATGCCGATATGGAGCGGCTGGTAAAACGACACAGAGAATGGATAACGTACCGTGACAATCGTGGTAGGACAGCTGCAATGCATTCTGCGATTGCTGACAACGTTCGTAATCTTCAGTTTTTGATCAGGTACATTCGTCAGAAGAAGAGAACAACTTTTATATTCCTATATTGATGCAGCGAGTTTGATTGCTGAAAAGCTTCATAGGTACAATCAACGCGGCGAACAGGTAGTGAGTCCTGTGCTGGAATAAACGCAGAAGTTGCATCTGATCAATATGTTTCGAACTTTTCTAAGGACTATTCGGACAGTGTGTGATATCCATGGAAAAGTGACAATATGAAGGTGAATTTTTCAGAAAAGGGCTGTCGCTTTGGGATACGGACAATGGTGGAGCCACAGTACTGCATTGGGCAACGCAGTGTGTAGCATCTAAGGTCGCTTGAGGTTTTCATTTCAGAATTTTGTTCTACAAGAAATGTTTTCTGTTCATGTTTTCCAACGAGTCCAATCAATAGCTTTAACTCAGTCACGATTGCAAACCCAGTAATAACATAGTTCCTCGGGTTGTGATAAAGAGTACAAATGTTAGGACAGCGAATTGTTGAAAGAGAGCAGTGGCCTCGCTCTAGACTTAGGAGTTGAATATATTTCACCAATTTCAACTTCTTCTCCTACCTGCGAGGAGAAGTCCACTTAACGCTTTGTTGGAGAGAGATGACTGTTAGCACTTTTGAACTAAGTATTACTATTCAATACGATTCGCGTAAAAACAATAGCCAAGCGGTATTCGGATGAGATCATCACTTGACGTTCTTTTACCGTGTGATATGAGTAAAAGCTTGATTTCACAGCGTGGAGCTCATTTAGTTGGTTAATCTATAATTGAGTTTTTTACCTGGGGTTGTCCGCTATAAACATTGGGTACTTTACGCTAACTGCAAACTCAAAATTTTGTGAAAATTAAGAAATTAGTCGCTGAATTGAATCTAAGAAAGCGAGGATTCTGTGATTACTTTCGTTTTGACATTTCAGGTTGTTCGATTTATTCTGCAAAGTGGTAAGTCCCCACATGGTTTGGCACCATTCCTTGTCGCTGACAAGGATGGTGTGACACCGATTCATATTGCAGCCGCTGGAAATGGTAAGATCCTACAGGTTAGTTCTAGATGACGAGATATAAGAGCGAAGTAGTTCTGGTAGCTGCATGCTGAAATACTCTGTTTTCGAATAAATTGCTTTAAGGCCACAAAAAAGACAGCATCAAAGCGATAGACTCCATGAAAGTAATAGCTTGATGTTCAGCAAAAAGTTGTTCCTTTGACCATCAGCGAGTGCCTTCTATTGTTTTCACTTTATCATTCTTGTAGTAGCAGATCAAATTCTTTCCTACCGTTACCATTAATTATTTGCCCTTTCGAAAATCGCTGAGCTAGTCATTGTCATTACTTTGCCTTCTCTTTAAAAATTCCCTGTTTTGGGCTTCCCACTGAATATTGCTTAACATACTAAGCCTTTTTAGACTAGTAAGGGATTCTAAGAAATACTCAAAAAATCAATCTGAAAAAAATGGTAAGAAAAATAGTGACAGTCACTGCATTCAGGCTTCATTCTTGTTGAAGCTGCCGGTTACTGGTGTTCATGTTCATTTAACAGATTTCTTCACTTGCGAACTTTTACTTAATGGTTGTACCCCATATTTTCGCTAATCTCAGAAGAGGTCTTTTTCTCTGCTCTGTGTTTTAGATGTTCATCGATGCTGTGGGCCCTACCGACGATGTATTCGGTCTGGCACAAGACAAGCGGGGACGTGGGCCGCTGCATTATGCTGCTTCGAAAGCAAGTGTAGAGAGTGTACGACTCATTCTAGGTGATATAGAGCTCTTAACGAGCGTTCCAAATTGTTGCGAAATACCTGCGATTCTGTTCAGAGCGGATCGCCGCGCATACTAGAACGCGCTCCTGTGTCATAGAAATTCATGACAAACAAATTCCTCTACTTAACATAGTTCACGAAATATAAAGGCAGTGAATACTTAATAAAATCTTTTTGGCTTATGAAGTTCTTTAAGCCCATTATTTTCATTTTTTCGCATCGAAGTTCGTGTACCGTACACGAAGACAATTGAGAAAAAGCGATTTTGTCCAGTAGAGCAAGATGATATTCCACAATTTTTCGGCTACCGTAATTCCGCCAGAAGTTCTGAAAAACTTGAATTTTGCACTTTGATTTCACTGGAAACTTATAATTTCGCATGGTTTCTACTTTGTAAAAATGCTGCAAAATACTTGTACGAACGACTAAGGTGGTAACGTTAAGTGTTTATAAATGTTTAAGATGCCTAATTTTTGAGAAACTATAGTGATCGAGATATTACCGCCAGTTCTCAAAATCAAAATAACAAATTGAGTCTTGCTTTGACTGACACCTTTTCACTGCAGAAATACCTATGCAGAAATGAATTGGCTAGAAATTTTCCGGACTTTTTCGTTTTTTGTTGATTATTCACATGCAGTTGGCTGTTGACAGATAACGCGTTCCAGTGGAGAAAGAGTGGAGTACAAAACGAGAGTCGGTGGTGCAACGGTTTAGCACATGCTCCCAGAAAGAGTGAGATCTGGGTTCGAATCCCGGCTGTCGCAAACGTTTTTTGCACACCACTCTACATCATTGCGTTTATTTACATGCATCTAAGCTAATGCTTTTATTTCCGTTTAAACCATCTTCTTGCGGTATTTTTAGTATATCACACTTATACATTTGTTCTAAGATGGAATTGCCCCGAGAGCAAAAACAATAATGAAGCAATCGTTGGGTGCCAAAAGAGCACTTGAACCCAAACTATATTCGTGTAGCATCAACAATCTTTTTACTGTCAGGACAATCCCATTTTACAACAAATGTATGAGTGTTATATATCAAAATAACCTAAAAAAGCTGCTTTAAACGATGGTTTAAAACAAAAACTCAATTGCATGACTAATACTCAGCAAAAACGAAAAAAATCGCAAAATGTTCTGCTAACCCAATAATTCTATATACCGACTTCTATACAGCACAACATTAGTAATTAAATGCAAATAAATCTTGAAGGCTTCCTTACATAGCCAACGCGAGCTTGGTATTAACTGTTGTTAGCAATGTTATTGTTGATGTTGCTGCTGCTGCTGTTGTTGTTGCTCGATAATCAAGGTGTCGGTGACCTCGTCTTTCTCAAACTCTGGACGTATCTGGACTAACTTATATTATGTGTCACATAAGATAAGGCCAAGCTCTAAAGAAGGCGAGGTCGCCGAAACGACAGCCATCAAGCGACAACAACATCATCAGCAACAACAACACCAACAGCAATAACAACAACACTTATTCAGCAGCTACCACCAACATCAGATCAACTATACGAGGGAGATCCTTAATATTTACATATACTTACTCAGTGAGCTCATGTGGCGCAGTGGTTAGAGGTGCTCTGCGTCGCACACGAGGTCAGCGATTCGATCCCGCGCTGTGGCTCACCAAGCCATCCATCCCTCCGAGGTCGGTAAATTGGTACCAGACTTGTCTCAGACAAAGCAGGACCGACTCGGTTCAGCGGCAGGCCACCGCGAGTCATTGCAAAGGCCAGATATGCACTCAATCACCTCACGGAGTTAAAAATTGAAGACGAATGCATGACGCATCCACCAAAGATTGATCAACGCCGAGAGCTTTATCCTTTGTCCTTTTATCTACTCAGTAATTTGTTGTTTGATTCATGAACGAGCGCATCGAATTACATCATTCTGTTACCACCTCAAATTCAGTGTCATTCAGATTCGCCATCACTTGGTCTTCCCGTTGATGCCAAAGATGCAAGTGGTCTCACTCCTCTAATGTGTGCCGTTGGAATTCCCTTTGCACAAGGTAATATCAGCTACATTTTGTACAATGGTAGAGAAAGAGGCGTTGCTGAATGAATAATGTAAAGTTTCGATCAACATCTTTTTAATCTTTCACGGCCATCAAAAGTTCATATATTAACGAGCATGAAATATCATATCGAACGAACAATACTTAGTCGATCATTCCTGACTCCACAATAGTTTACTTCACTTTCACAAACAAGCATCTGTTCACCATCTTCTATCAAAAGTTCGCCATATCTTCAAAGGAGGAGAGGAAGAACTCACTTAGTTTCGATGATTCGTTCGAACCTAGTTCTACCGACATAGATATTTACTTACTTGAATACTTAGATGGTCCTTTTTCACTAGTTATGCGGACCCCAGCACATGTTCCAAATGGTATATTGCTGGTCGTGCATATGATATTCCTTGGTTTCTTGACGTGACCTCGCAAGGGCGTTTCCTGGTCTTCGTGCCGATTCCAAAATGGAATATTTTGGCCAATGGATCCTTGGCCGGGCTTCCTACTTGTTGATCTAGAGATGATGTTAGGCCGAGATCAAAAGCAGAAGTAGGAAAGAAAATCAGCCAACCGCTCGCGGATTATGTAAAAGCCGAAATCCGTTCCAAGCAACATAGAGATTCTATTACAAAGCCAGTGATCATTTGAGTTGACAATGTACTTGCGTGCATAAACTCCCTAATAGTCAGCATGTGTGAACAGACGACTCTCGAAAGTTGCACGGTGATCACATGGTTGACAACAAAATTAAAATGGTGTTGCAAAAGATTTTAGCAGAACATTCACTTCTGTCAGATTTATTATCAAAGCGAACATTCTGAACACCCAATAATGTAGAGTGCTGTGCATAAACACTTGCGTCAGCCGGGATTCGACCCATCTCACTTTCTTCCGGAAGCGTAGTGGCTAAACCGTGTTTCAGCCA